>JACGTJ010010505.1:11482-22582 GCA_014858695.1 Chrysomya rufifacies | reverse complement strand
CTAGATCTGAACTAGAACTGAACTAGATCTGAAATTATTGTAGATTCGATTATTGACAAGACGTAATAATCGAATGTGAAATCGACTAAAGACTCAGCAGTAAATCGTTTTAAATAGTCGACTATATTTCGAGTATATAGTCCGAAATAAAATTGAATATATATTAGTTATCTAGTATCTTGCCAAAATAATTAATTTGAGTTTTTTGCTAGTATTAAAAATTCATTATTCCCTGTTTTTAAAATATGAAAGATGAAATGATGAAAATGATTCTGTTTTATATATCACTAATTGAAAACTTTGTAATAATTATGAAACATTTTTCCTTTTAAATAAATTTTTTTATAAAAATTTTTTAACAAAATTTTAAAACATTAAGAAATCTTAAAAAAAAAATTAATCATATCTAGATCAATCTTTATAAAAAAAAGGAAATTGATTTCCTTGATTAAAGTCATTTCAATTCTAACTCTCACCTGTTTTTTTCCTAAAAAAATGTTCTAGTTCTTATTAATACACTAACTGACATAGAAAATGTTTGTCATTTATTTCATAGATAAAAATCTCACGCCAATTTTAATATAAAAAGCACAATATGTATTAACAAATCTAGTTTCTTTAAAGCTAACACAACATACAAAATCATTATTATATTTTCTATTTCATGAACGACCCAAATTTTTTATGTAACATTAATAACAACATTATTAAAAACTGATCAACTTCATTCATCATAGATCATTTAATTATAAAAATAAAAATATAAACCGGAACTTGTTATATCTTGACCAATTGTGATCACTAACAAGTTATTTATAAATAAATGTAATAATCATAATTAAATTTTCAAAAGAAAGTCTTTACAAATTACTTGTTTATTTTAAAAATTTCAAATTACATAAGTCTTTAATTTTTTTGTTTTATTATTAAACAATATTTTTTTTACCTAAACAAACACTTTTAATCCACAGACAGAAAAGAAATCAAATTAAATTGAATTCAATTTTAAGATCGCTGCCAAACAAAACCGTTACAATACAAAATTTCACTCTTTCTTATTTAAAAAAAAAAAAATATATATATAAATATATTTCTTTCTACTTGTGTCAAAATGACAAAGTCAAAGTAAAATAATAATCAGCAGTTAAAGCGCACGTACGTTTTAACACTTCGCGTTGAGAATTAAAACTAAATTGAATTGTAGCGATCAAATCCAGATATTGTTAATGACGCTGTTGATGATCACTGTTAAAGCCAACATTACCAACAACATAAACAAAAAGAAATTCCAATTCAAACTTAAGGAAGACACCAGCGACTTGCAACGGTTATTTCTATTTCTTAACTTTTTTTACTAGTTTTCAATACAGTGATCGTGTTAAGTTTCTTTGTTTGATGACATTTACCTTGATATCGGTTTATTTGTATGCCATTTACCTGTTTTACGGTTAGATTTATACATTACAACATGTTTGATGGCAACATGTTGTGTTTGCTATTAAAGATTTATTGATTATTTTCTTTTAATTTTACATTTAACGGTCAACATTATGGGCACGTACTATCATATCAGGTGGTTATGCAGACTTTTTATAGTTTTGTGTGTGTGTTTTATGGAATTTGGCCAGTAGCTGAAAGTAAGGCAGGTTGTATGAATTACAAATAAACTCTTCTTTTTTATGCGTATTAAAAACAATATAACTCTATTAAAGTCATATGGAATTTTGTAAACGGAACATGTATACGTTATGTAGTTCTAGAAAAGATGCCAGATTTTAAAATGGATTTAGACTGTTGAAATTGGTTTATGCACTTGACTATAGTTTGGACTATAAACTGGACTTAAGACCATACTTTAGACTAGATTATAAATTTTTCTAATGACTAGACTATAGACAGTCCAAAATATTAATTATACTTCAGTCTGGACTACAGATAATACTACAGTCAACTATTATGGTCTGGGCTGTAGTCCGATCTTTAGTCTAAACTTTAGGCTAGACTTAAGTGTAGACTATAGACTGACATTCATCTTAAATATAGACTGAACTGTATAATAAACTATAGTCTGAACTGTAGACTATACTTGCCTGTAGACCAGACTTAAATGTGGACGTTAGTCTGCACTACAAACCAGACTTTAGTCTGGACTATAGATTATACTTAATTCTGAACTATAGACTAGACTTTAACCTGTACTGTAAATTACACTATAGTCAAAAATTCATACTAGATAATTGTCTGAAATATAGACCTTTTTGCCTGAATTAAAGTCTAGAATATAGTCCGACAAATAGACTAGATTATGATCTGGATTATAGATAGTGGTCTGGCGCTTAAAGTACATTAAAACTAAGTTTTAACTTAGTTTAAAATTTTTCTTACACAATTTATTATCTTTCACATTTACAATTCTTTTGTTCTCATATTCGTTTTCTTATATTTCAAACAATTATGTCAGTCGCTTATTTAAATTTGTAACAAATTATGTGAACAACTAACACAGAATACTAAATTTAGTTGCACTAAATCACAAATCAGACACAATTATTTTGCCATTCTTTTCCTAGAGAAATGTAATCATTTTCAACAAAAATTATTTAAAAAATTTAACATCATGTACAAAACTTAAAGTAATTATATGGCTCATGCATAACGAAAAATAGAAAAAAAACGATCTTTCAACAATTGTGTTGTATCTGTTATTAACTTGTCCGCCAAGCACTTCAAAACAAACAAACAAATGTTGGGAAACAAAAACATAGTAAGCATTTAAATATGCATCTGAAAACAATATGAAATTAGACCAGAGGTTATTTCTAGCAACCAGCCATCTAGACCAACATCTTTCACCTTTAGTTGTGTTATCATTTGAAAAATGTTAATTAACCATGAGTAGATTTTTTATTCTGGGTGGTTTGTGATTTTGTGAAGATTTGTACCATATAATACAGTGTTGTAAAGGATTAAATTTATTGTATATATTTGTGCAGAATATTGTATAATCTATAGTTTAGCCTATATTCCAAAATCTAGTCTAATGTAGAGTGTAATGTCTTAAGTTCTTTAATTTGAAGTCTATAGTACAGACTATAGTTTAGTATAGAGTTTATACTACAATCTAGTATAGAGTCTAGACAATAATCAAGTATCAAGAGTCTATAGCGTATACTATAGTTTATTGTAGATAATCTATTAGAGTCTATACTATAGTCTAAAGTCCAAGCTATAGTCTAGAGTCTACACTAAAGTCTAGTACGTAGTCAACACTAAAGTCTAGTACGTAGTCAACACTAAAGGCTATTCTTTAGTCCAGATAAGTTTAGTCTACAGTTTAGTCTGGACTAAAGTCCAGTCTACAGTTAAGACTATAGCATAGTGTATAGTTCAGTCTATAAGACTATAGACTAGTGTATAGTCCAATCTATAGTGCAGATTATAGTTCAGTCCATAGTCCACAGTATAGTCCACATTATAGTCCAGTTAATAGTCCAGTTTATAGTCCAGACTTAAGTCTAGTCTATAGTCCATAGGTTATAGTCTAGTCTATAGTTCAGTCCTACACTCCTACATTATAGTCTAGTCTATAGTCCTAGGTTTTAGTCTAGTCTTATAATTATAGTTATAATCTAATCTGTAGTCCAAAATACATTTTTTTCTCACTTTTTTTCAATTTTCAGCTTTAAATTTAATTCTTTGATAGCACTGTTTATATGTTGGTAATTTTCGTTCTTATTGTCACTTTTGTTAACATATTTTCGAGTTGTTGTTGGTTTTGTGTTAAAGCAAGCTTCTTTTTTTACGTTTTTTTCGGCAGGGCTTTTATTTACTTTCGTGTGCTTTTGTTTTTGTATTTTACTTTTATTTAAATTTCTGTAAATATATGCGTAAATATGTGTTGGTTGTATTCTGTTTAATAATAAATTTAGCTTTGGGGAAAGTGTTTTTGTTTATATCTGCATAGTAGTTGTTGTTAATGGTAGGTTGGTGGGTATTTTGTTGTTATTGTCATCATCGTCATCATTTTCATAATGTTAACGTTGATTTTTGTTGACACATTCTTTACTTCATAATCATACATTTGTATGTATGTATGTACGTTGGTAATTTGAACATTTCTCACTTACAACAACACAAACACACAACAATGTAAATATGCTGAAATTCCTTTCCTAACTCTTTTGTTTCATTTCTCAGGAATCTAGATTTTGCAAACATACTTGCACTGAGTATTTTTATTTAATTTTAAGATTTAATTCGAACCTTGAATTTAGTGCTAATAATGAGTTTATAGACCCTTTAACTTAGTAGGTCTTTGTAAATTATAAAAGGAACTTGTGGATTTTACACGTGTCACCTGTCATTGCAAAAAGTGTTTAAGAGATTTAAATAGTAATCTCATTGTAAGAATCTTTTGTTCTTTCCCCGGTATAATAATGAAATATTTCTTTATAAGTTTATGACATTTAACAAAGAAATAATGAAATCTTAAAAAATTTTTTGTTAATAAATTTTGTTTTAAATTCTATGTATGTAAAATCTGTTTACATAAAATTATTTGTTTTTTAAAATTTGTTTAAAATATTTTGGGTTTATAGCTTTTTTATAGAAAAAATTACAAAAATTCCCTGTATAAAGGAATTTCTTATTATTTACCGAAAATATAAAAAATCTCTGTTTATAGACAAATTTATGAGAAAAAAATAACCAACAGTTTTCTTATTTTTCGGTGTATAGAAAATTTTTTAAAAATTTATAGATTTATAGAAAATTTTCCAAATATTATAGAATTTCTTCAAAAATTTTTGGTTTATAGACAATTTTTCAAATTTCTGTTTATAGAAAATTTTTCAAAAATTTTCAGTTTATAGAAAATTTTTCAAAAATTTTCAGTTTATAGAAAATTTTTCAAAAATTTTCAGTTTATAGAAAATTTTTCAGTTTATAAAAAAATTTTTCAAAAATTTTCTGTTTAAAGAAAATTTTTCCAAAATTTTCTGTTTAAAGAAAATTTTTCAAAAATTTTCTGTTTAAAGAAAATTTTTCAGCTTATAGAAAATTTTTCAATAATTTTCAGTTTATAGAAAAATTTTCAAAATTTTCAGTTTATAGAAAAATTTTCAAAAATTTCAGGTTATAGAGAATTTTTCAAAAATTTTCGGTTTATAGAAAATTTTTCAAAAATTTTCGGTTTAAAGGAAATTTTTCAATAATTTTCAGTTTAAAGGAAATTTTTCAATAATTTTCAGTTTATAGAAAATTTTTTAAAATTGTTTCTACAATCCATTAGGTTTTTCAAAAATCTTTAAAAAATTTTCAGTTAATAAAATTTTTTAACAATTTTTGGTACATGGAAAATTTTTTAAAAAATTTTGGTATTTGGAAAAATGTTCAAATAAGAAAAACTTTCAATTTTTATTTATAAATATTCGGTTCTTATTTTTAATTTTTTTAATTTGAGGTATATAATTTTTTGATTTATAGACAATTTGTCAAAAAAAATTTCGGTTAATAAAAAATTTCGTCAAAATTTTTTTGTTTATAGAAAAAATGTTCGTTAATTAAAAACGATTCAAACATTTTTTCCTTTTCAATGATATAATTTAAATGTATAATAAAAATGTATTAAAAATAACATACCTTTAGTACAACTCCCCACCTGCTACTAACTGTGTACAACCCTGCTTTAGCTGTCAAAAGTAAATAAACATTACAACAGCTGATAAGTTTGACATTTCGGAAAAGAATCGTTTTGTACTGGTGTTTTGTGTGGCCGTACTAGTGGAAAAGAAATTTATTTTCTTTTTTGCTACATAAAAGGAAATTAAAAGGCAATTTGTTTTATATAATTTAGGAAAATGCTTGCCAATTGTGCAACAAAAACCTTGCAATATGTAGTAAGTATAAATTTAGTGAAAAATAATTTAAAACAAAATTGACAAAAGTAATAATTTGCAAGGTTATGTAATTTTATATACAATACAAAACAAATTTTTATATAAAATATATTAAAATAAGATTTTTTCGAATAAATCTAGCGCGGAAGCATGCGTGCTATTGCCACCTCGGCCATGAATCGCAGCGACAACTTGTTTGTGCATCGTGATACCCCCGAAGACAATCCAGACATACCATTCGAATTCACCCCAGAAAATAAGAAGGTAAGTGTAATGGCAAAATGATCACAATTGTGAATATAATATAAAAATATTTTTTCCTTTGGGAAAGGATTCTTTTAATTGTTGTATTTACTTAAATTCATAAATAAATATGTTATTAAATTTCAGCGTGTTGAAGCTATTTTGAGCATCTATCCCGAGGGACACAAACGTGGTGCCATGATTCCTTTGTTGGATTTGGCTCAACGTCAATACGGTTGGTTGCCCATTTCTGCTATGCACAAGGTAGCTGAAATTTTGGGTTTGCCCAATATGCGCGTCTATGAAGTAGCCACTTTCTATACGATGTTTATGCGCAAACCAACCGGTAAATATCACATTCAAGTCTGCACCACCACTCCCTGCTGGTTGAGAGGTTCCGATGAAATCTTGGAAACCTGCAAGGTATTGTAAAGGACTTCTAGATGAGTAAATAATAAAAACAATTATTTAATGCTTATATATTTTCTTAGAAAACCTTGAATATTGGTGTTGGTGAAACTACTAAGGACATGAAATTCACCATTTCCGAAGTTGAATGTTTGGGTGCATGTGTTAATGCTCCTATGGTTGCTATTAATGATGATTACTATGTGAGTTTGCGATATTTAATTGTTTTGAGTATTTTCATTTATCATAGCTTTTTCTTTTTTAGGAAGATTTAACCTCTAAGGATATGGAAGCTATTTTAGCTGACTGCAAGGCTGATCGCGTATCTCCTGCTGGACCTCGTAATGGCCGTTTCGCCAGTGAGCCTAAGGGTGAACCTACCTCTTTGACAGAGGAACCTAAGGGACCAGGTTTCGGTATCCAACCTGGCCTTTAAATTATATTATTGTACAGTGCTGTTTAGAAATTTTTAAATAAATCCAAGAAATTTAACTAGTTGTGTAAAAACTGAAGTAAATTTTAAATGGTTTTCTTTAGATTTTGTTAAATAAACGCAGAGTTAAAGGTTTTAATTTTAAAAGTATACTTCTTCAACAATTTTCGTTCAAGTTTTAACTTAAAAAATCGTTTTATAGAAATTTAAAAATAAAATCCTAAAAATTTTCGTTTTATAGAACCAAATATTTTTCATAGTTTTTTCAAATTTTCTTTATAAAAATTTTTTGAAAATTTCTTTTTCTGTAGAAAATTAAAAAAAAAAAAATTCTTTGAATTTTTATTTGGAAAATTATCGAAATTTTTCCATAAAAAATTTCCTTATTTTCGAAAACTACTTTATCAATACAAAAATTTTAGATATTTTCTTTTTCTAAACAAAATTTTTAATAATTAAAAAATTACATTTCTGTAGAAAATTTCCTTTTCTATAGAAAAATTTCTAAAATTTCGTCCTCCATAGAAAATTTCGTCTTCTATAGAAAATTTTCGATTTTTTTTTTCTATTGAAAAACTTTTTTTTCTATAGCAAATTTCCTTGTCTATAGAAAATTTTCGAAAATTTCCTTTTCTATAGAAAATTTTCGAAAATTTCCTTTTCTATAGAAAATTTTCGAAAATTTCCTTTTCTATAGAAAATTTTCGAAAATTTCCTTTTCTATAGAAAATTTTTAAAAAATTTCTTTTACAATTTTTTTTCAAAAAATTTCTTTTTCTATAGAAAAATTTCCTTTCCTATAGAAAATTTTCCAAAAATTCCTTTTCCTATAGAAAATTTTCCAAAAATTTCTTTTCCTATAGAAAATTTTCAAAAAATTTCCTTATCTATGAAAATTTTCGAAAATTAAGTTTTCTTTAGAATATTTTTGAAAATTTATTTTTTTTATAGAATATATTTAAAAATTAATTTTTCTTTAGAATATTTTTGAAAATTCTTTCGATAGAATTTTTTTCTCCAAATTTTTTTTTTCATAAAATTTCCTTTTCTATAGAAAAATTTCCTTATCTATAGAAAATTTTCAAAAAATTTCCTTATCTATAGAAGATTTTCGAAAATAAATTATTCTTTAGAATATTTTTGAAAAATAATTTTTTATAGAATAATTTTGAAAACTTTTCTTTAGAATTTTTTTTGAAAATTCTTTCGCTAGAATTTTTTTTCTATATTTCTTTTTAAAAGAAAATTTTCAAACATTTCGAAATTTTACATTTTTTTTTTTCTTTACAATAGAATTTTTTTTTAGATAATTTTCGAAAATTTTATTGGATTATCTCGCAAACTTCATTAGATTGGAAAAAATTTTCTTAAATTTTCAAAAATTTCTTTTTTCAATAGAGAATTTTCAAAAATTTATTTTTTTAATGAAAAATTTTTGAAAATTTTATTTTTCTCATTTTTGTGCTTTTTTTTCTTTTTATTTCTTCTTACTTCGTCAGTTATAAGTTTTAATCACCTTGCAAATTTATATGTTCTAAAAATTGTTTAGCCGAAATCCTAGTTAGTGAACCGGTTTAATCATTACTTAAAAGTTTTCTTTTTTAATATTACGTTTATTTTTTTATTATTTTTTATTTATTTATTTTTTAATTTCAAATGAAATATTATAGATTTTTTTTTTCAAATTTTTGTTGTACTTAAAAACTAATACGAACGTTTGATTGTAGGTTTTAAATAATGTTCTGCGAAGTTTTAAATCGTTTGATTTAATACAAACTTTCTCAGATATTTCAATGTTGAAATTTTTAAATATTATTATTAAAAGTTTTATTTAACCCTCTGAAAGAATCTAATAATAATAATAATAATAATAATAAAACATTTATGGAAGAAAATTAAATTTTTAAAACAAAAAATAATTTTCAAACTGACAATAATAATTACTTGAATTTAAAACAGTGAATGAAAAATAAAAACATTGAAAACAATAAAATTAAATTAAAATAAATTAACAAGAAGCTGCGCTTATGAAAATGTACAAACGCCCATGAAAATGTTTTATGTTCAGATGCATTATTAAAAAAAATGTCTTTTTAGTTATTTAAGTTTATAAAATACTTACTTAAACGAAAAATTAGTTTATGAAATGGCGGGGAGGGGGAGGGTTATTAATCAAGCGACAAAAAAAAAAACTCATACCTAATAAACAATTTGTAAAACATACACACAATATAAAATTATAAAAAAATAAAAATGATACAAAGTCTACATTTTCTTTAAAGCAAATTTAGTCCAGTAAATATTGCCCACGAATTCTATAAATGGCAGCAAACATATCGGATTGAAATTTATTTTTAACACTCGCTGGCACATCTTTCATTAGACTCAGCATCATTTTCAGAAATGATTCATCCACAGGAGCTAAACCCGTATGGCCATAACGTGAACGCGTCGATGAGAGACCAGAATCATCTTGGGTATCGAAACCAGAATCCTCAGGAAGCATAAAATCATCATATTCACTGTAAGAAAACATATATACATCATATATATAATTGGATTTTTTCTTCTTTTTCTATACAATTTGCATCAATCTAAAGGATAAAACTAATTTAACCAAATTATTTGATCCATTTACGTTAAAAAAAAAATAATTAAAATAAAATAAATAAAATTTTTAAATAAAAATAAATGTTTAAAAAAATTCACATTTTTTGTTATTTTTAAGTTGAAAGTTAATAAAAAAAAATTTAGAAAATTCGTTATTCAATAAACATTTTAAAAAATTTAAATATTTAATTTTCCAAAGATTTTTGATTTGCAACAGAAAATTTTGAAAAAATTATAATTTCAATAATAATAAATTTCAGAAATTTGTTGTTCGTAAAAAAATCTACAAAATTTTCATTTATAACAAGAAAAATTTCTTCATCAACAGACTTTTTGTAATTCAAAACTTTCAGTTTATGAAAATTCATTCCAGTTTCAATAGTAAATTTTCGAAAATTTCAATTTTAATAAAAAATTTGAGTTTCAATAACATTTTTTTTAAATTTTATTTTTAATAAAAACTTTTCGAAAATTTCAGTTTCAATAAAAAATTTAAAGAAAATTTTTAAATTTTAAATTTCAATAGAAAATTTTTAAAATTTTATTTTCAATAGTCAAATTTCAGTTTTAATAGAAAAGATTTCAGTTTAAATAAAAAAAATTTTTACATTTCAGTTTCAATGGACAATTTTCAAATTTATGAAAATTTCATTTTGAATAGAAAATTTTATGAATTTTAAATTTCAATAGAAAATTTTTAAAATTTTCAGTTTTAAATAGAAAAAAAATTTCGAAAATTTTATTTTCAAGTCAAATTTCAGTTTTAATAGAAAATTTTCAAAGATTTCAGTTTAAATAAAATAATTTTTTTAAATTTCACATTCAATGGAAAATTTTCAAAATTAATGAAAATTTTCGTAAATTTATATTTTGAATAAATAAAATAAATAAATAAATTTTATGTTTAACTAAAAATTTTCGAAAATTCCTTTTTCAATAAAAAATATTTCGAAGATTTGAGTTAAATTAGAAAAATTTTCGAAAATTTTAGTATAATAGAAAATTTTTTAAAATTGTAATTTTATTAGAAAATTTTCGAAAATTTTAGTTTAAATACAAAAAATCTTTAAAATTTTCAATTTGAAAGAAAATCTACGAAAATTCCATTTTCAATAGAACATTTTCGAAAAATTCATTTTCAATAGAAATATTTTGAAAAATTTTATTGGAATATTTTCTTCTTTTCGAAATATTCCAATAAAACTTAATTTTCAATAAAAAAATTTTTTTTTTTCGAAAATTTCATTTTCAAGAGAAAATTTTTAATATTTTAGGTTTAATAGAAAATTTCATTTGCAATAAAAAAAAAACTACAAAATTTTCAGATTTAATAAAATTTTTTTTGAAAATTTCGGTTCTAATAAAAAAGTATTCAAAATTTGAATTTCATTAA
Source organism: Chrysomya rufifacies (assembly GCA_014858695.1). Classification (NCBI taxonomy): domain Eukaryota; kingdom Metazoa; phylum Arthropoda; class Insecta; order Diptera; family Calliphoridae; genus Chrysomya; species Chrysomya rufifacies. The sequence goes on along the minus strand of JACGTJ010010505.1, from coordinate 11,598 downwards.
AAAATTTTTGAAAATTCGAGTATAATTGGAAAATTAGTAATTCCATAAAAAAAATTGTGATAAATTTCTTATTCAATAAAATTTTTTTTGAAAATTTCACTTTAAATGGAACATTT
>JACGTJ010010505.1:0-11443 GCA_014858695.1 Chrysomya rufifacies | reverse complement strand
TAAATGGAACATTTTCTAAAATTTCATTTTCCAAAGAGAATTTTTTCGAAAAATTAACTTTTTTATAAAACAAAATTCAAAGATTTATCTAAAAATATTATGAGAAAATTAATATAAAAAAAATTAAACTTTATGTTAAACTTTCGATTCTGCAAATATCAGAGAATAATTGTAGAAAATAGTGTAAATTCTTTAAAAGATTTATTATAGATAAAAACTGGTTGGTTGGTTTTCATTTGTTTTTTTTTTTTTTGTTTTTGCTTTAAAACTAGTTTATTGCTAAAAAATAAGTTTATTTTTCTTTTCTTTTTATGAATAATTTTTGTTTATATTTATATATATATTTCATTAATTAAATTTCTGGAGTTTTGTGTTTCATTTTTGTTTTTATATGTAATTATTTATATATTTATAAGATTTTTTTATTTTTTTGTTTTGTTTTTTGTTAAAAAGAAACTTCTTATAGACCTATACTACATTTTTGTTTTTGTGTTTTCTTTAATATTTTTCAAATGATTTTTGTTTTTTTCTTTTGCAAAAATATTTTTTTTTTAAATATTTATACCATTTGTTTTTCATTTAAAACAATATTTAAATTATTGTTGTATTGTTGTAATTTTCTTTGTTTGATAAGTTTAAGTTTCTTATTTAATAAATAAATAATAATATAAAAAAAAAAACATACAAACAAACAAGAGTTTAAGAAAATAGGAAATAATTTTCAAATAAAAGCATAAAAATTTAAATGGAAAGATTTTGTTTCAAACATAATTGAAATATTGCACCTTTGGCAATACAATTGACAAACAAAACAGAACATTATTATGTTAAATATATTAAACATTTGTTGATATATTTAACACCTTTTATAAATACAAATAAATATCACTTTCATTATTATGTAATTTCCAAAGAAAAAGAAAGTGACATTTTCTATAAAAAGCTTTTTTTAAAAAAAAAACTATATAAATATTTTTATAAAAAAAATAAAATTTAAAAAAGGAACAGATAATTAATAAAAGTTTAAAAAGGAATTTTGTTTAGGAGGGTAGTTTTTAAGTTAAAATGACAGAGAGAGAAAGAGAAAAGGAAAAAAGTAAAGAAATTTTATAAATGGATCATAAATCTTAAAATAAATGTGCATTATTTTGTTTTGTTTTCTTTAATTAAAACAAGAAAAAAAAGAAAACAACATAAAAGAAAACATAAGGAGTAGAATATATATATAAACATCTCCAATATTTATAGCTGGTATTTTTCTTTCTTAATTCAATTTTTTTTTTTATGTTTATAATACACATAAATCCACATTTTTAATCATCCATATCGCCATAGAAAACTCTGCAAGCGACAAAGAGGAGATATTATTTAATAAAAATCATTGTCTTTCGTTTGTTCAGTGTCATATTTATTAATATTTACCTTACCTTTTCTTTGTAACCGATCTCTTTGACTTGCGACCAATGGGATTATTGATGTTGGTACGCGGTGCCGTTTCATTAACCAAACGTTTGGTTTTCTTTGGCTCTTCGCGTAACTCTTTAAACGAAACATTCTCTTGTGATTTCATTTTTGCTAAGAATTTTTGTATCATATCGCTACAATTAAGATTTTCCTCAGGTTCCCAGGTGTCATTTTTCGGTCCGAAACCCTTCCAGCGTATACGAAATACGCGTCCTTTCTTTTCTTCAGCATAATCTATAATCTTTTCAACTTCCCATTCTTGGTCTTCGTCATCGTTATTTTTATTATTACCACGACCACCTTTGGCAGCTTTGCCACCCTTCTTCTTGGTCGGTGAAGAACCTTTTTTCGGTGTTTGTTGTTTTTGCTAGAAATTTTTAAAGTTTTGCAATTAAAATTTTTGTATCTTTTTCTCTGAATTTAGAATCAATTCAATGTCAATGGTTTTGTTGAGTTGTGTCTATGGCAAAACAAAAAAAAAAGTATCTGTTCTGTAAAACACTAACGTAAGAATTTGAAATTTTTTGTAATTCAAAAGTTTTCTTTGAATAGAAAGAAATTTGTTTTTCAAAATTGAATTTAATAGACATAAGTCTAATAAAAAATTTTGTAACTTTTTTTTTTTTGCTGCAAAGGTTAGTTTCTGTAAAAAATTTTTAAAAATTTTACTTATAATAGAAAATTTTCAAAAATTTAAGTTTCTATAACAAATGTACGAAAATGTATTTATATATCAATAGAACATTAAAAAAAAAAAAAATTCAATAAAACATTGTTTTCTCAATAAAACATTTTTCAGTATAGTTGAAAATTTTCAAAGTTTTCGTTTCAATGGAAAATTTTCAAAATTTTCGTTTCAATAGAAAATTTTCAAAATTTTCGTTTCAATAGAAAATTTTCTTTGTGTAGAAAATATTCTAATATTTCAATATATTTAAAAAATTTAAGAAAATTGTTTGTTTCTTTAAAATTTGTTCGAAAATTGTTTGTTTCCTAAACAAAATTTTTCGAAAATTTCAGTTTTAATTCCAATAGAAAATTTTCGAAAATTTCTGTTTCAATATAAAATTATTGAAAATATTGGTTTCAATAGAAAATTTTTTGAAAATTTTTGTTTTAAAGAAATTTAAATTTTTAAAACAAATTGTCGAAAATTTCTTTTTCATCAATAAATTTTCTAAAATTTCATACAAAATTTGAGTTAAAATAGCAAATATTAAATTTAAATAGAAAATTTCATTAGCATCCAAATATTTCAGTTTCGATAGAAAAATTTTTGAAAATTTTAGTTTTAATAGTAATTACAAAAAAATCTTAGTTTTAATAAACATTAGATTTTCAAGATTTTTTTAACATTAATTCAAATATTTTACAATATTAAAAATAAAAAATCAATTTTAAAAAAAAACTTCGCAAATTTGAAAAACAATAGAAAATTTACAAAAAGTATATTTCATTTTAATATCAACAAGAACGTATAAAATGATCTATAATTAATTCAACTCCACATTTGTAAGTATTTTTATATCAAAACCCAGACGCATTTGCTAAATAAATCAGAAATTATTGGTGTGTATTATGTGCAACGACTAAAATGGCGGTCAAATAAGAAATTCTTACATTGTCTATTGTATGTAGAAGACTTTTAGCAAAACTGCAGCAACCGGTAGATAGATATTAGTCATAGAAAGTTGTAGCCTATTTTATACAATAAACCGCCTAACAATACAAATTGTACTTACAATTTCTCTTCATAACATCATGACTTAAATTGCAGTCGAAATTCATTGTTTTCGAAAAAACCGGTATATATACTAAATAAAAATAGCAATAACAATAACATGTATTTTTTTGTTAAGCATACACAGTGTAGTAATTGTTAAAAAAAAAGAAAAAAATAAATAAATTAAATTTCATTAGATACACACTTAATAAGACAATTTATTAGTGAAATTACCCTTTTAACCATATTATTTTAAAAATTTATGAAATGTTTGATTTTTATCAATTAACTCACGTCAAGCTCTAACAACTACATTATTATCTGATAAACTTTATAATTATAATTTACACTCTTAACACTTTTCTTCACTATTTTTGTTAATTTTTATTTTATACTCCTTTTTCTATTCAGTATGTATAATTTCCCTGGTAAAATGTTATTTATATATAACATGGTTACCCTATTTATCTAAAAGTACAACAACTTGGCAATCATTGTGTAGCGCAACTGTACTCTTTTTCGTGGTTCGAATGCATTATTTTTGCATGTTTTTAAACAAATTTTCCAATTTACGTTTTACCCGTTGCCTTATGTCACATATGATATATAGTTGCCTCCCACAAAACACCCATTCTTTCATTTTTTATGTATGCCTAGACAGAATCACAATACTATATAGTATAAAAACATTTTTTTTACATACCTTTTTCTTATATCTATCTATGATATCGGGACAATTGAGTGTATCTTCTGGTTCCCAAGTATCATCGGCCTTAGTGTAACCTTTCCATCTGATGAGAAAATACGAAACACCACGTTCTGTTTTGTGACCCACAATATCCTTGACTTCATATTCTTCATCACCACCTTCATCGTCATCGTCACCTTCTTCATCATCCTCATCATCATCTTTATAAGCGGGTTTCTTGACTTTAGCTTTACCTTTAGCACCACCTTTAGCTTTGGCGCCACCAGATTTTTTGCCTTTCTTTTTCGGAGTGCCACCATTTATTGGTTCTTCATCACTTTCATCATTATCTCCGGATTTCTTTGAACCACTGGACTTACGTTTCTTAGCCTTTTTGGTTTTCTCCTCTTCGATTGGCTCATCACCAGCATCGGACAGTTGAAAATCGGTGTCATCATCATTGATATTACTTCTAACTGCGTCACCAGCACCGGTATCATCGTTTGCATTAAACGAATCGAAACTTTTGTTGTTGTCATTCGTGATGGCATCTCCATTTTCGGATTCACTGCCACTGGGCATCGGGTCATTATGATCCAAAATCATTTCATCCTCTGCCTCGTCACCACCGCGTTCACTTTGTTTATCTTCATTTTCAGCAGCTTCCGTATATTCCGAAATTTTCTTCTTGTGTATTTTACCCACCATTTTGCTTATTTGACACCACTAAATAGCGCAAGAAATAAGAAACACTGAATCAATTGATAATACACACAAAATCGGTCAAATTTATGCAAGGGTTTTTTTATTACAATTTACAGTAAAGTTTACAAAAACTTTTATGAAAAATAAAAATCTTAATTTTAGGAAAACTCAATTTTCCTATTAATTTCCAATAATTATGTTTATTTTCACTGTTTTTCACAAATTAAAAAAAAAACTTAGACGCCGATGTTGTTGGAAAAAAATGGTGGATTTTTCTCTTATGTTTTTTCCTTGTTCGGTAGTGTTGCATTTTTGGTGGGTGTTGCCACCAGGATAATAGTGTAAATATTATTATTTTTGCAAAAAATTTCATACTGAAAATCATAGATTGTGTTGAAAATAAGATGTTTGTTAATAATACTTACATTTAAACATCTAAAGGTAGCATATTTTGTTTCTAATATAGTTTTTTTAAGTTTAAATATATGTGTATATTAAATAATAATATATTTAGATCTAATTTATATATAATTTCATTAAGACTTTAATATCAAGGTCAATGTATCAAAGCTTATGAACATTGAAATACCGTACACTCACGAATATGTGGATTAAAGTGTTTAATAATTGGTGCAATTTATAACCGTGACTACTAATAATCATTACCGAAGTTTACTTTATATAAAAAAACAAAGTGATTCTTTATTTTAATAAAAATAGAGGTATGTAGTAAAAAATCTAAGTTTTCTGAATACTTAAATGTATCCTTATGAAAAAGTGAATGTGATTGCAACTTAGAAACGTGCACAAATTTCATTAACGTTTTAAGTTGTTCACGTTTCCATATGTCTACATTTCTGCAACTTTACACCTAGTCAAAGGCTACTAAACACATTTGTTCATTATTTTTTTTTTTTTAACTTTACTCCAAATTAGATTATCGCATCGAAAATAACGATTTACATTTTCATATAATATCGCTTTTGTATCAAGTGGAGTCATTGTTTAACGGCTTTTGTGACAAATAGTGCATGTAATAGTGCTGCCAGTTTTCTATCGTTTATACCATATAACAACTCTGTACATAATGACAGTTCAAAAATAAAAACAATTTTGTATTGCATTTTAAAACAACGCACGTGTTAAGGAAATATTAAATTTAAAAAATAAAAATTAATTATTAACAAATTTTAAATAATGATTAATACCAAAAAACGTGCCGCTGATAAAGCAAGCAATGCCGGGGAACCACTTAAAAAGAAAGCTCCTAAATTAGAAAAGGATAATGCAGAAAATGACAACAAAGCACTAAAGTTTGGTAAACCCACAAAAATTGGAGCAGCTAAGACTGGTAATGATGGAAAGTTTAAAGGCAAAGATGGTAAATTTAAGGGAAAAGGTGATAATAAATTTGCTGGAAAAGCTGGTAAAACGTTTGCAGGTCATAGACCTGGCAATAAATTTGCAGGAAAACCCAAATTTGGTGATAAAAAACCAGGCAACAATAATGGTGAACCCGAAAAAACAGATTGGCGTAAATTTAAGCAAGATAAAAAAGACTTAAAACTAAAGCGTAAACAATCTAAAAATACCTATGAAATATCCATTGAAGCAAAACAAATTTATGAAAAATTAAAGTGTCGTAAAACCGAAAAGAAAGCTGAGTTAGTAGAGAAACTATTTAATTTATTTAGTTCCGGTGATACTTTGAAGAAAGTAGTAATGGCTCATGACACTGCCAGGATAATACAATGTATGCTGAAGTTTGCGACACCTACACTAAGAGAACAGTTGTCGGAACGTTTAATGCCCTATGCCGTTGAAATGTCCATATCCAAATATGCTCACTTTTGCGTTTTACGCATGTTTAAATATGGTTCACCAGCAACAAAATCAAAACTTGTTGATGCTTTTATGGGCAATGTGGTAAAATTGGCAGGTCATAATATTTCTAGTAAAATATTAGATCATGTTTATCTAACAGTAGCCAATGCAAAGCAAAAATCTTATATGCGTCAAGAATTTTACGGTGATTTGTATAAGAACTCTAAAGATGACAATGTTAAAAGTTTGGCTGATTGTTATAAGGAAACAACTAATATGAAAGCTTCTATTTTAAGTGCTGTTAAAGCTAATTTGGAACATGTGGCCAATAAACAATTGGTAGATAATTCATTGGTTCATGCTATTATGTTGGAATATGTTAAAGAAATGGAAGAGGATAAAGTAGAGGAAACAGTGACCATGTTTGCTTCTTTAATACCTTTAATGTTGACAACTAAGGATGGTTGTCAAGCGTCAATAATATGTTTCCACAAATCTACACCAAAAAATAGAAGAGTAAGTAAATGTAAAGAAAAATAAAGGAACGTTTTTTATAGATTAGTATATAGTGTGTACTGAAAAATAGTTTGGAAAACAGAGTAGTAAGCCAATAGATTAGTCTATGGTGTAGTCTACAGACTATAGTACTAAATATTTTGCTATATACTGAACTATATAATACTTTATAGGCTGGGCTTCGGACTGGTTTATATAATCTTTTTTTTTTTTTAATGTGTTTCATTTAATAAATATATCGATTTTCAGGCCATTATTAAAACAATTAAAGAACACTTGGTAAAAATCTGTACCCACGAACATGGGCACATCTTTGCTATAGCTGTGTTAAATGCCTTAGATGATACCAAAGCTACTAAAAAGGCTATCTATGATACAATACATCCGGAATTACAAACTCTAATGTCCAATCAATGGGGTAGACGTGTTATTGAATGGCTGGTATCACCTGCCGATACTAATTGTTTCCATCCAACTTTCATAGCCACCATTGAGGAGGGTTTACAATATGGTAAAAAAGATAAAGATGTAAGACGTAAAGAAATTTTCGAACAAATTGAAGAACCCATAGCTACGGCAATAGCAGAAAATCCAGAATTTTGGTTATCGGATAAACACATCGGTTTGGTAACGGCAGAAATATTGAAAAAATGTAAATATTTACTTTGTATTATTAGATTTAAAACTTTAGTTAAATATTTGTGTTTTTAAAGTGACTTCTGCAAATTTTGCTAATGCTGCTGGAGCTTTGGCTAAAATTGTGGCAAAACCTGATTGGTCAGTAAGTGTTGAGGAAGAATCTAAAGATAAGAAGGGTAAAAAGCCACAAGATGTCGAAAAAGTTATAGCTGAGGCTACTAAAATTAAAACTAAACAACGTAAACAGGCTCAGAAAATCATTAACAATGAGGAGAATGAGGAAGACGCTAATGGAGAACAAGAAGAGGATTCAGATGCCGAAGAAAAGGAAGAGGTTAGCTATTATATTATTTTTGATATATAAAAGCAAATTTTAATTTCATTACTCTTACAGATTTCCACCGTTACCGTTTTGGGTATAGAAGAGGCTGGTCTTCATATAGTTCTTAAGAAAATCATTAAAAACGATAAAGAACGTTTGGCTCAAGATAGCAGTTCTCCTACATTTGGTAACTTTTTAATACAAGAACTCACTGATGATACTTTAAAATCATGGATAAACATAAATCGTGCCTGTTTTGTATTACTTAATATTGTGGAAAACAATTCCGAGGATGTACAAAAACAAGTCAAAAAACTGCTAAAACCTTTAATGGCCCAGCTAAAGAAACAAAAATCCAATGGTGCCCAATTGTTGCAAAAAAAGTTGTAGTGTAGTTTTAAGGTTTAAAATTTTTTATTATTTTATTTCAAAACTTTATAAAAATAGGAAAACAAAAACTAAAAAGAAAAATATTAAACAATTAATTAATACACTGTAGTTTTGTTTTATTATTGTTTAAAAAATGCATAATTTAGGAGTTAAATTAATTTATAGTAGTTTCTGCTTTGTGTTTCCGTGTAATTTTTAATGGAGTTTAAAAATCACACAAGTTAGAAACTTTTTTTCATTAAAATGATTTTTTTGATTAGCTTATTACAAAAATTTGGTGGTTTTGCTAGTTGGCTTATTCTGTACGTAAAATAATATGCAAACCTGATTCGGTATCGACTATTTTAGATAATTGACCAACTTTTAAGCTGAAAGCTGCTTCTTCGAAAGGTTTTTGCATTTGTCCACGACCAAACATACCCAAATCACCGCCACGTTTGGCCGAACTGCAATCACTATACTTTTGGGCCAATTCCTCTAGAGTGGCCTCGCCACTTTCGATTTGCTTACGATAGTCCTCCAAAATTTGACGAGCTTCATCTTTGGTACGTGTTATATTCTCCTCGCGCCAAGACGAAGGTCTACGACTGCCCTTGTGTTTGACCAGTAAATGGGAAGCTCTTACCTCATTCGGTCCCGTAGAGGTTATTTCTTTTTTCGCCGGTTCTGTAGGCAAATCCCATTGAGATTCTTTAGTATAAATATTTAAATAATAAGTTAGACCTGGAAAAACATAAAATATTTATATAGTATTTTAAGAAAAAATCAATAATTTCTTATGGTATGAGTTACAAAAACAAACATTAAAAAGGATTGATGCTTTTTTAGATGTATCACAGAAAAAAAAATATTATTAGAGTTTTTCTTTAAACTTACCCGTAGAACGACTTGTGCGTACTTCCCAACCCTCTGGGATATTCTTTTCATTATCAGACATTTTGGTAACTTCTTTTGTTTAGTTCAAGTTTAGAATTTACGTTTTTGATAATAATATTTACAGTAGTATGTATTTGCACCAAAAATATTTATCTCTATTTTTCTTTCCAAGAAAGATATATATACAACTGCAAATACACAATGCTTTTTTGCGATTTTTTCCTAATTCCAATAAAATTGCATACAGAGTTTCAAGTCGATGATAATTGTTGACGCCGGCTGATATAAATATAAACGGCGGAGACTCAAAGAAATATAAAAAAATTGTTTTTAAATTTGTGTTTACATTTTTCTAAACAAAAAACCATGGTAGAAGTAAGAAGGTGCGGCAACCCAATGTCGGCTAATAAGAGGGTTAAATTTTTTATATACACTTTTGACATTACCAAGGGTAGGTTAATTTTTTTTTTCAAATATACTGACCTACTACTTACTATAGCTTTCTAAAGATTCTCCTCAAGTTGAAAAAATGATTTTCCTGCTATTTGTTTTACCGTAAATCGTATTAAACCTGGCAACCTTTAACAATAACCAACGTACACAAAATCAAACACACAAGTCAATAGCGATTTTCTAACGGCGACAGTTTTCTTCCTATTAAGTCATTATTGTTTTTTAATTTCACTTGTAGCATAAATGTCAACGTTAACATCTAATTATGTTTTATTAAATTAGCAAAACACTATTATTAAAATATAATTTTCATACGTAATTGAAATTTTATGTAACTTTTTCATCATGACGGCTTATTTTGGTTCATAGTTTGAGCCGACGAATACTTTGGAATTTAAGCGGCGGAAATTTTTTAGGGCGATCGACTTGTTTTTCTGACACAAAATCAGTTGGAAAAAAGAAGTCAAACGAAGTTGACGTTTTTCGTGAGTGTATTTTTCATTAACAACAAAAAACAAGAAAGTGGATTAAGAAAAAATCAAAACGAAAAAAGAAAATTTGCCAATTGGAAAAGAAATAATTCTAAAAAAATAAAAAGAAATAATTTAAAAAAATAAACCTGAAAAATTACTGCCAAAAAATAATTAAACTAAATAAGTTATTTAAAGAAAACAACAATTAAACTTCTAAAAAATAGTGTTAAAACAATTGAAAAAAGAAGTATACAAAAAAAAAAAAAAAGAAGAAAAATCATAGAGAAATCGTTTTGTGTCTACATTAGCAAAAAAAAAGTTTTCATAAAAAGGAGGTAAATAAAAAGAAAAAGTTGCAAAAGTGTCTAGTGTAATAAAAATATTATTACAAATTAAAGAAATGTTCTAATTTTTGTTAACATTTATTAACAAAATTAAAGTTTAAAAAATCTATAGAAAAGAAAACAAGGCTCAAATTTTTTACAAGTGTCTCATACACACCTCTTTATACAAACAACAAACATACATACACATACTATATTAAATACTACTGTTTTGAAGCGCTGCTTAAAAATCTTCTTGATTTTTGTTTTTTTCTTTTTTTGCTGAAAAAGCAGCAACAACAACAATATTAAACACCAGTAATAAACTTTTATTGTAAAAGTAATCATAGATAAACCGACAGACAGCATTTCTTTGACTGAAAACTGTAAGTTTTGTTTTATTTTATTTCGTTAATATTTTAGAAAACAAAAGAAAAAACTTTCATTTTTTTATTTTAAAGCTTAACTCTTAAAGTTTATTAACAAAAAAACAAGACAATAATTAAATATAAGTTTCTTTTAATAATTTGTATTTTTTCTTGTATAATGTCCGTTCGTTTAGTTTTTTTTTTGATAGTTAATCATCATTTATTTATGTGTTGTATATAATTTCTCATTATTATTATTTTCCTTTTTGTTGTTGTTGGGGATGTTGATGCTCTGGTCTGCTTCATGGATGGCAAATATGTTACAATTGTTTTATTGTTGCAATTCTCATGTCATGATATTATGGTTTTACAGAATCTCATTTGGTACAAATTAGGAAACAAGTCAAAATTACTAGTCCCTTTAAAAAAATATTTCTTATGGGGTTAATAAAAGACTTTCGTGCAGCTGACTTCCCTATGTATGAAAATAGGATAGATAGTATTGCTAATAACTTTTTTTTAATCAATAGTTTTGGTTATATTTTTTCAGTTCACATTTAGTTAATTCTAGTTTGGATTTAATTATCTTTAGTTCTAATTCAGTTCTAGTTCAGTTAAAATTCAGTTTTAGCTCAGTTCTAGTTCGGTTCTAGTTCAGTTCTAGTTAAGATCTAGTTCA
>JACGTJ010010475.1:0-11711 GCA_014858695.1 Chrysomya rufifacies | reverse complement strand
CCTATGAATATCTGTAGTTTTGGAGCATTTTAGCACATAATATGTCATAAATATGAAACGGATGAACGTAGAAAGATGAAATTTAAGGTAAATCATAATATAGTAACGGGAAATTAAGATCCGAAATATGGGCGTGATCCGACCATTTTTCCCCCGCTCTTGATAATATGCCTTTTTTTGCCATATTTCGCTTAAATATGAAAGGAAGAACGTACAAAGAAGAAAAAGAAAGAACGTACAAAGAAGAACATTTAGACTGACTGTTGGATTCGTGATTTTGATTCGTGGTTAACTCTATCGGAATGAGAATTTAACATCTTAAAATTTGCTTATAATTATTTTATTGTAAGAAAAACCCCGATTAAAATATGTCTTGATCAGTCCGTATTTTCATAGATACAGGTATCTTAACTGACTGAGGAATAAGTTGCATAACTCTCTTATTTTATTGGTCCTTTTTTGCAATACGACTCATAAGAAGAAAAAGAGCGCAAAAACAATATTGTGATACTTTTTGATACACTATATAATTTTGTAACCAATATAAATATAATTTTAAATAAAAAAAAATTATTACTTAAGTGAAAAAAAAAAAATAAAAAATAAATAAATTCAAAGTAACAAATTTTGTACATCATTTTGTACCTTTTTCATAAACCTGTCATGTTCAATAACACTTTAAATTGGTTCTAATAAAAAAGTACTAAAAGTCCCAAAAATGTAAAAAATACCGAAAACATAAACAAGTATCAAAAATTTAAAAGGGTATTAGAAACGTGAAAGTACTTTTTTATATGCAAAAAAGTACCAATTATGGAAAAAGTACCAAGTATGTAAAAAAAAGTACCAAGTATGGAAAAAGTACCAAAAATTTAAAATTTCATAAAAAGTGTAGAAAATGAAATCTTAATTTCGATAACGAACTTTTACGAAATATTAAGGGTATACATGAAGACCTTAAAGAATTTTTACTGGAATGTGTATCATAAAATATATATAAAAAAAATAAGTTTGAACAATATTCGCAATTGTTTAATAAAGCAATATTTCTTCTATATATTTATTTTTTTTTTAAATTTAATTTTTACATAAAGTTTATGATTACAATCAGTTAAAATTGTTATATATTTCATTCTAAATTTAGCTGTAATTATAATTTTTTTTACTTTGTTATTGTTAATTAAAAAAATTAATAAACAAATTTATGACGCCGTTTAAAGTTCATCAACTGAACACACAAATCTGTAGTGATTTTAAAATATTAATCACGCTTTAAAATAAAAACCCACTTAAAAAGTATTTAAACAAAATCAACTAAACTGTGCATCATTTAAAATTAAAAAAAAAAACATCACAATTATTTAATTTGAGTCATTTTGCTAATCATTCTAATCTTTGCTAATTATGCCATTAAGAACAATTCAAACTAAATAAAAATGTTGATTTTTTAAATATTTTTTTATTGTATATTAAAGCTATTTATAATTTACTTTTTTATTTTCCTGCTTCAAAAAAAAGTGAAATAAATAAAAAAAAAGTAGCCCACAAATCAAAACACTTGTACTTTCTGACAAAACATTTAAATTAAAGTGCAATTGGAGCTATAAAAACTATTTAAAAATATAAATAAAAAAATGAGGAAGAAGCGTCCGTTGTCCAAGAGAACTTAAACAAATTTTTAATAAAAAAAAGTAAACACTGCAATACAAAATAGCTTATACTACATACAAACATGTATATTTTGTTTGTCATATAAAGATAAAACCTTAAATAATACATTTGCTGACTTATCAAAAAATTATCACAATACATATTTTTTTTTGTATTTTTGCTATAAATAAAAGATAGTTTTAAGAGAAGTGTGTATGTACTTTAGAGAGCCCAGAGTATGTAAAAATATTGATGCAGCTTTTAAAATATGAATATACAACATACCACATAACAATGATGAAAAAAAAAGAAATGAAAACAAAATGTTGCTCTTTTGTTGCAGGAAGTTTGATAGTGATGATGACCCAATTTAATGAACCCCATAAAATGTTTGAATGTGTAGTTTTATGCAGCAATTATTTTCTTTATTTTTTTTTCTTTCCATTTTTGTTTTAGTATTTAAAACATGACTTTGCAGCTTATGTTGCCACATTTATTTATACATACATATTAACATATGTTGCAAAATAATGTAGATACAATATCTAACTAAATAGATGCAAGAGCTTAGCTAGACATACTACTACATAATAATAACAATAATAAGTACCTGCAAACAGAGCTTTAAAAGAATTTATAATAAAGATTGACAATAGAATTTTAAGATAATGCACATATATGGTTAGGATATACAAGACCAACGAACTCTGCCGGGTATTAATTTAATGCTTAAATTTTTGAAAAATTTCCTATAAAGCGAAAATTTTTGACAAATTTTCTATAAAGCAAAAAATTTTGAAAAATTTTCTATAAAGCGAAAATTTTTGAAAAATTTTCTATAAAGTGAAAATTTTTGACAAATTTTCTATAAAGCGAAAATTTTTTAAAAATTTTCTAAAAAGTGAACATTTTTGGAAAACTTTCTATAAAGTGAAAATTTTTGAAAAATTTTCTATAAAGCGAAAATTTTTGAAAAATTTTCTATAAAGCGAAAATTTTTGAAAAATTTTCTATAAAGCGAAAATTTTTTATAAAGTGAAAATTTTCTATAAAGCGAAAATTTTTGAAAAATTTTCTATAAAGTGAAAATTTTTGAAAAATTTTCTATAAAGCGAAAAATTTTCTATAAAGCGAAAATTTTTGAAAAATTTTCTATAAAGTGAAAATTTTTGACAAATTTTCTATAAAGTGAAAATTTTTAACAAATTTTCTATAAAGCGAAAATTTTTGAAAAAATTTTTAATAAGTGAAAATTTTTGAAAAATTTTTTAATAAGTGAAAATTTTTGAAAAATTTCTTAATAAGGGAAAATTTTCTAAAAAGTGAAAATTTTTGGAAAATATTCTATAAACCGAAATTTTTTAGAAATTTTGTACAAATTAAAATTTTTTTGAAAATTTTCTATAAACCGAAAATTTTTGGAAAATTTTCTATAAAACGAAAATGATTGAAAAATTTTGTACAAATCGAAAATTTTTAAAACATTTTCTATAAACCAAAAATTTTTGAAAAATTTTCTATAAACAGAAAATTTTTGAATAAAATTCTATATGTAATAAAAGTGTTTAATAGATCTTCTACAAACAGAATTTTTAAAATTTTTTTGATAAGAAAAATGAGCATTAACACAAAAAAAATGTTGATCAGATATTTGAATTTGTAAGATAACTGTTAATATTATCAACTTTTTCTTTACAAGTAATATTAAACCTACTTTAAACACTTAATGCCTAAAATGACACTCATTCACATCTAAAAATAAATTTAAATTACTTAAAATAACTAAAATTGATATTTAACCTAATTTTAGAAATTCTAAAATATTGGTATAATTAAAACTTTATAACAATTACAGTTTTATTTTATTTTAATGTTGGCGTTATTTTATTATGTGTAAATAACTATATAAATAATCATCACTCTTAATGATATAAACATATTTATTGAGGTTGTTTTAATAAAAATCTATCATGAAATCAGTGTTGCACATTTTGTCAAAATACTAGTACCAGTAAAAGGCTTAAAAACTGTATACACACAATGTTATATGTTAGCATATATGTGCAACACTGCTTTAACCATAATAAAATCAAAATCAATAGCAAAAAATATATTAAATGACTTTAAATTTTATTAATAGATAAATAAATATAAATAAAATAATTTTTAAATAAGAGTAGGTTGAGAAACGCCATGTGTGCGCTAAAAAGAAAAAAAATTATTAAAAATACAACACAAAAATAATAAGTAGAAATTTGTATTTCAAGTCTAGACTAAACCGAGCTTGACTTGAATGGGCGCCAGATTCATTTATGTGCCGACTTTGTTTGTTAGGATTTTCTTATGTTTTAAATCAAAAATTGTTTATGGTTCATGTGGGTTTCTTCTGCTTTCTAACACCGCTAGCCATTCTTAAAAAAAAGTTTTATTAGAAAATTTGCATTTAGGTTAAATTTGAAATGTTAAACAAATACAACAAATATTTTGTGATAATATATTTTAGTAAATAAAGTTTAAGTGGTGTTAAATTAATAATTATTTATTTAAAATAACATTTAACTTATTACTAAGGAACATTGTGAAGGAACACATTATTCTCTAATTTCAACTCGAAATTCTATGATAAATCTAGTAATAATACATTCAAAATTTTTTTTGCACCTTTCGCAATATTTCTATTTTAAATCATATGACATTTTCTCTGCTTTGTAATGCATTTTTCTAAACGATAACCCAGCCCGTGTCATTTCTAATCATTCAAATACACCAAATAAAAATATTAAAATTAAAACATTAATAGTCTTGTCATGTTTATATTATTTGCAATATTTATAATTATAATTAATAATACACTCATTTAAACGAGTTTTATAAGGAATTCAAAAAAATATATTTATTAATGACAACACTTCATCTTGTTACTATGGTTCTTGTTATTATCACCCTACATATATGTTACAATCTATCTAACAATATTCATACATATTTATTGCAAATTGTATTTTTTTTTTAATTTCAACATATGACTTATTAGATGATGATGTTAATGATATACTAGTAATGTACATATATCTTCTAAATACATATAATTTTGTAGATATTAAATTAAGACAAAATAAACTTAATGAAAATTATGAACTACATTCATTAGTTTGTGTGAAATGTATTTATAACTATATAAAAGAAGTGGGCACTAAGATAATGATGCATTTTTTAGCACTCAATGTATTTGCTTTTAAAACAGGCTGTAATTTTTTTTTCAATATTTTTTCTAAAAAATCTTAACGATTTTTCTAGTTTTCAAATGTAAAGTAACATAAATCCAATCCTTATGAAAGTGTTATAATTTTTTGAGTATACAAACAACTAAAAGTCTGATTCTTCAACACATATTAATATTTAAGGTACTCAAAAGAGACGAAAACAGGTTGTCTTTGCAAGATATCAGCTAAAAGACAATATCTGACAGAATCTGAATCTATTTAAGTCATATTAACTTGATAAATATTAGAAAGAGTTTGTCTTATTTGAAAAGAAACAATTTAGAATAGATTAATATCGCATTTCAAAAGCTTCTTTTATAACAAATTTAAAAAACTCTCGAAATCCCAAGATCTTCCTATGTTACATACAGTTTCACTTAAATGTCAAATAATTTTCCTACACCAAACGAGAAGAAATACCCTACAATTGATCAATATCATAATTGAGACATCCGATATTAAGATTTGTTCTACCATAGTATTTTTTTTTTTGGTTAGAATCATGAAATGATATTCTGTTCTCTTTTATGATACTCTCTTATAATCTTAATTTCCGTAAATGTATTTTCTGAATGTTTAGATAGATCATTCAAAATCTTCTGAGGGTTTTAAGCCAACAGAGGTAAGGATTCTTCACAAATGAGGTGGTTCGACCAAAAAATGGGATTATATTTTTATTAAAGTCTTTCGGATTATTATAAGAGTTGCTCCCTAATTGCTTCACATTTATTGATCTGATGTTCGATAGTTTTGTGTTGGGTAATTTCAGAGGTTTATTCGAACAGATCTTAACAATGCACTAATGCAATAGAGAAATGTTAATGAATAATTGAAGCTTATTAGTTACCTATCATTATGGGGGATGGCTATGGGTTCCAGATCAGTAAATTATAAAAGATATCGAAAAGGCCGATTGTGCATTAAACGATTAATCTTTAGGCGAAGCTGAGGCATGTAACAACGTCTTGACTCTTCTAGTTTTTGTTGCCAATAAAATTAATGATTGTGCAATTGGTGAAATTGCAACCAATAGACACTTTTGGAATATAAACAACGCTTTGGCCTCTTAGGCGAGGGAAAAGAATTCCAACTTTGTTTTTTGTATTTGGATGGGGTATTCATAAGGCTTCTAGATGGTGCCATCATTCATCAATGGTTTTGTTGGAAAAATGTCCGGCGTTATTTATGTTAATGTATGTAGTAGGTGTTAAATTGAGGAAGAAGAATCGGTTCAGATATTCTATGTGATTGTCTCGCTTTACAAGTACGCAAACTACAAAATCTTTGGAAGAGCTTGAATAACATTCTGTTGATGAATTTCTTGATATTTATCCAAAGTATGAGGGCAGATTTCATTAACATGATGTAACCGTATTCGAGTATTTCAATTAACTACAATTTAATGAACTTTCTTTACAGAAAAGGTTCTGGAATTTGTATTTTTTGGAATTTTTAAATCGATTTCTTCTATGAACATTTAATTAAGATTAATTAATTAATTAAATGCTTTAATTTATTTCATACACACTCTTTAAATAACAGTATTGTGCAAATATTTAACTAAGTCTTGTATTATAAATCTATGAAGTGTTGCATTGTTTTTGTTGTTGTAACTGTAGTTTTATTGTTTTTATATATATATTTTTTTTTTGTTTATTTTTTTTTTCCTCCGTTAAAAAACAATATTATCAGGCATATCAAATGATTGCGATAAAATATTAATGACATGCACTGAATTTAGTCAAGTATGTAATTAAAACAACAGCTTTTAGTTCATATGATCGTTCATATGTTTGTTTGTTTGTTAGGTTTTTTTTGTCAAGTTTGATAGATAGATGGATGTACATAAATAGATAGACAGATAGATGAATTAATAAAAAAAAACTTTTTTTTTTTTTTTGGAAAACATACAAACAAATAATGAATTTGCACACACATACACATAAATAAAAGTTTCAATCGCAAAAAATGTATATACAAGATACGTATAAGATTAGTTGTGTGAGGTTATTTGTCAAATTTTTGAAAATGAGACATCATGACTCATAGATATTTTATTTGAGCATTTTTTTCTGTATTTTTGTTTTTGTTACTTAATTATAATTTTGTTTTTTTTTTGTGGAATTTGGCATAGTTGTTTTATATATAATTTATATTTGCAAACTTGTTTAAAAATAAAATAAAAACTGAATGAATTTAATAAATTTATACAAAAGTGATTTTTTTGGTAACTTGAATTTCAATTACTATTAGTCATTCAAACATATTACAGGTTTTGTGAAATTTAAATGTTATTTAAAATTTGCAAATTGCATTTATTTTTATGTTTAAGCCAATACAAAATCTGTTTATATTTGAAAATTATATACAAATTTTTAAAACAGACTATTACATAGATTACAATATATAGTAATTAACAAAAAATATTGAAAACTTGTTATTAATAAAAAAAAAAAAAAATAACAGCTAATTTTCAAATCCTCTTTTTTATCTCATTTGTTTAACTTTGTTTTATTCAAATTAGTTTCTATTTTAGCCTTGGTCTTTAATATAAAAGGTGATAATTCTCTTAACATTTCACTTCCAATAACTTAACTTCTTAAATCGCAAATTAGATCAATTTTAAATTTGGCTAAATTAAAAAATTTTGCATGAATCATTTGTTGTTTTGCATAAATTTGTATAATTTTGTATTTTAGTATTTTTAATTTGTATAAAGAGGTAAACAAAACAAATAAAATATTTAAAAATAGATAATATGAAATTAAAAGTATTAAAAGTGTTTGTTTAAGGAAATGATTGTTTCAAATGCAGTTTGAATTTTTAGATATCAAATGTTATTTTTGCCAATTTCATAATTTTGACTTATCAAAAATATTAGGTAGTTTTTTTTTTAAATGATAAGATAAAAGACAGATACAGAAGAGTATATCTTTTTATAAAACTTTATATAATATTGCAATTTTTACGTATTTTAATAATAACCCTAATGGAAAGAAAGATATTCTGATTCCATACCCAATAAGCAGTTTTGCTGAAATGAAATTCTAAGTGAAATTCTAAGCTCTTGAATTACACTTTAATTAAATATCATTTTCGAATAAAAGCTGCATTAAAACTGATTTTTGTAACAAGGTTAAGGAGTTAACCATCATTGAGTAAACCATTCGAATCCCTATGAATTGCTCTCTTAGTCGAATCTTTTTGTGCAAAGATCAGGTCGCTTCATAATTGCGATTGCCTTCAAATTTTGCATTGATATATGATAGACATTCTGAATCGTAAAAAATGTCATTTACCATTGTAGTCTCAGTCTTTGTAATATAAGACACGCTCGAACTTACAGTGACTTATAATCTCATTCATTAGAATATCACGCCTTATTGATATCACCGCTTTTCGAAAAAGTCCACTAAATTACCGATCACAAACAAAACTGTATAATCTATGAAAAGGCTTCAAAAACAATCAATTGTTGACAATACTGTCCCCTAACTAGTATACTGTGCGATTCAGTATCACTTTCTGAGTCGATTTAACGATGTCTGGACATTTGGACGGATGTCTGGTAGGAGGCACAAGTCGCATTTTCTAAGGTTGTCTTCATGAAATATTACGATGTTTAACTTTGTTATTAGGACAATCGCTACTGTAGAATTATATTGGTTCATGATTTTATATAGTCCCATAAAAATGTCCTCCCAAAGTCATATGCAGAAAACACTCACTTGTTTTTTTTTTTTCAAATCGAATCATATTTGACTTTAGTTTGCAATCAAACACCAATTTCGAAAACCTTGATTTTGAATTTTTTTCTATTATGAATTTTAATTTTTATTTTCAATTCAAATAAATTTATATATTTTTTTAATTGTTCAATAATATTAAACAAACTAAGTACCATTTTATTTCCTTTTAGACTTTAGCAATAGTCTATAAAAGAAATCAGTTAATATTTCCCATGTTAACTCAAAATTTTTCTTAAACATTTTCCCACTCTATAACAAAATACAAAGCGTTGGCCGTAATAAAATAACAAAAAAACTTTATACATACATATTTAATAAACAAATATACTTAGTTTTTTTTGTCATTATTCCCAAATAAATCATATTGGTTTAAGGGAAAAAATGACTATGTACATTTATAATTTTGTGTTGCTGCTACAACAATATTTACATGCCACAGAGAAGGCCTCCACATTTTACTATTCCATATAATACAATTTTTTTTATACATAATTATGCGCAATTTACTCGGCAGGAGGCAAAATAAGATGAATTTAAAATGTCACAATAGTGATAGAGAGAGAGTGAGACAGAATAAAGGAGTTTTGTTTCGCCTGCTACAGCAAATATCATGTAAGAAATAACTATTAGATGTGACTGGTAATAGATGGAAAGCCAAAGGTAGAGGCTGGTTAGTTTGGTTAGCTGTTTGTTTGTTCGTTGAAAAGAAATAGGAAAGTCTTTTTTTGTAATAATTCACATGCCCCGCTGCTACTGCAGCTTAGGAGTCATCCGTTGTTTGTCAACTTTGGCGTGTGGTATGGAGAGTGTTTAGGTGTGGTGGTAGTTTGCCAGAGTAATGAATTTAATCGTTGACGGTGGCATACAACTAGCTGCATATTTTATTAGTTATATGCAATAATTCCTATTATTTTATAGCATCTCTTTGTCTCCAAAACATTTTCTATTAAATTTATGCTTTGATCCTAAACTCGAAGCTTTTTTAAAGATATGTCTATCTATTTGAAAAATTGGATCGTGTTCATATGTTGAAGGAATAGATGATTTTCCTATTCCAATTGTGAGAAAGAAAGCATGTATAGTTCTTGGACGAAGTTTTTCTTCTGGTTATTGTGCTCAATAAAATTTATTTATCGGCATTTGGTAAAATTAATTTCATATAGTCTAAAATTGACACTTTAAGAATATCAAGGACCGCTTCAGTCTACAAAAATTTCAAACCTTCTTGTCTTCCGATGGTATCTTTACAAGTCATTGGTATGATCGGACTTATGTTATTCTCGAAATGATTTATGTAGGATTCGTTTAGATGAGGAAGAGAAAGAATCGGCACATCATATTATATGCGACTCTCCCGCCTAGTACGCAGGGAAGTTATTCAAGTAGAATGCTTGAATAACTTCCCTCTCTTGAGATTAACTTGATGTTACCGTATTCGAATGCTTCGAATGGGCCTTCGAGAATACTCGCTTAAGGCGACTGAATCTTTACGGAAGAAAAATATACCTGTTGCATTTCTTCTTACGTAGAATTATTGATAATCCAAAGTTCATTAACAAATCTTCTTCATCAAAACCTAATCTTAAACATAGTCAGTTGACAATTAGGTCCATTAACAAAAATCTTGACTAAATTGGATTCTCTTTAGTTAAATTAAAGCGATGTGATTGAAAACTTACAATCTAAATCTAGTCGACTATAGTTCTCAGGAGCGGAAATGGATCGTATTTTTCTACTTTCTTGAAGAACGATCTATTATCAGATTTTTTGATTACTTTTCAATTAGAAATACATTTAAATAGGAAAAACAAAAAAAATATCGGAATTAGTGTTTACACCTAATAAATAAACATATGAATTTGACTTTTGTTTTTTTTTTATTCCTATTTAAGTTAACACTCAGTCGTGCTACAAAATTAAGTCTATAAGTGCAACGACCAAATAAAATAGCATTTGATATTTAAAACATTCAAATGTGGTTGAATTATATATTTTTAGGGCTGTTTTTTTTTTTCTTTTAATTTTCTTCCTTCTTTGCTTTAAAAATTATAAACTTGCTGTTTTGAAAATTTTAATTTTAGTTCCACACTTTTTCTGAGTTTATAATTTTTGGGGTGCAGCATGTCATGTTGCGTTTATAAGCCGGTGACATATGTGTGGTATGGTTTTATATGACTTTAAAATAAAATTTTACAGCTTTAAAGTGTTTTGAATTAATTTTGTTTTTCGTCGTTTTCCTTGATATCTTTCTATTTTAAAAAGAATGAAAAAATAATGCATTTTTATTTTAAAGCAAAATAAAAAAAATGAAAAAGAAAAAGAGAAAAAGATATTGAACTTGGCACTTGATGACTAAACAAAAACATATAATAAATTAAACCATAAAATGAAAAAATGAAAATTATTATAAGAAGTATATTTTTGTTGCACTTATAATATTAATATTATTTTGTCATGTTGATTCTTGTGTACATATATTTGTGTTTTATGGCAGCAAACGCAAAATGTCATGATACATTTAAAAAAAAAGAAACGATGACTGAGATGTAGCAGCAGATCATTTGTTAGTTAGTAGCTGCTTCATAGAACGAACTGAAACTTACAATATATATTTATTTTTAATTTCTCTGACAGATCAGCATCTTAAATGAGTTGAGACTTTAATAAGATTGATAATGTAAATTTATTTTTAGTTTATTGTAAAATAGGGTGATTTTTTTCTCGAAAGATTAATAATTATTTATGCTATTTATATAACCCTAAATATAAATTACGCTCAATTTATAAAAGAGGGTGAAAAAGGTTCTATATTTTTTAATTTTTATAAAATTTAAAAACTAAAAATGTATGACATAAAAACGAAAACGAAAAAGTTTTTCCAAAACAACATTTTTAAAAATCACTTTCTCAATTTAAGTTCAGTTCGAGTTCAAGTTGCGGTCTAGTTCAGTTTTAGTTCCGCTCTAGTTTTGTTTTAGTTCAGTTTTAGTTCCGCTCTAGTTTTGTTCTACTTAAGTTCTAGTTCGGTTCTAGTCCAGTTCTAGTTCAG
>JACGTJ010010474.1:0-10345 GCA_014858695.1 Chrysomya rufifacies | reverse complement strand
ACTAGAACTGAAATAGAACTGAACTAGAACTGAATGATGTATTATTAAAGTACTTTCTTAAATCCCTAGTTGGAGTTGCGAACATTTTGCTGGTTAGTAAGACTTTAGCAAGATTTCTGCAGGTTTATACTTAATATAAACAAACTTTACACTTTTAATTCCTTTACAAAAAATGTGAGCATGTATAAATATAATTGAAAATGTCCTGTTAACTTCAATTTTTATTTAATGCTTTAATTTTGCTTCATTTACATTTGCTGCTGGTTTATTTGTCATACCTATTATTTGGTTCCTGATTACTAAAAGGTTGTTGAGCTGTAGATGTGGCTGCTACCAGTACGACTGCAGTACTTGTGTTATAATCTTTTTGGTTGGATTCACAGGTTTATCGACCCTCTTTACCTTACAACATATCCGTTTATATATTTTTCTATAAGTTAAAGAACGACGATTGTTTGTGGTTTTTTTAATACTCTTACTGTTCGAAAGTGGTAGAAAGAAGGCAAACCGATTTTTGTTTCTTTCTTGATATTTACTTAGGTCTTTATAAAAGTTTTGTATTAATGGTAGGTTCTGTGTGTGAGTCTGTGTATATTATAAGTAAATATCATTTTGATATCAAAGAACTCTAATAGTATGTAAGAATATTTATGTGTATGTGTGTTTGTAAGTGTGCGTATTGTATATGAGTTCAATTTATATTGTAAATTGATGCCTGCTGCTGTTATGCAGGCGGAAAATTATTTTATAGCTGATTGGTTTTCTTATTTAACGATTTAATGAAATATAAACATAAATCAAGATTTAAGAATTTAATTGTAAAAGTCTATTATAACGATGAGAAGTAGAAATTTCATAAAATGATTCTATTGCGTAATTCGAATTATCGAATTTATTCATTAACAATCAATTTAATTAGTAGGAATGTAAAAAAGAATGCGCAGCCAGATAGATAGATTTATACAATTCATATATAGAACCAAATCTTGTTGTTATAAATACTTCTAAGATATTTTTATTAAATTTACACATTCGTATAAATCATTACTTTTTATGTTTTTAAGAATTACTTAAGAAGAAATTATATAGCACATAACAGCAAATTTAATTAATATGAATATTTGAAAAAAAAAATGAATTTCAGATATCAAAATCACCGGTAAAAAATAAATATTTAAATGCGTCTTCAAGGATTCTTAAAAATGTTCACCTTAATTTCTATGTATTTTCCTGAAAATCGTACAGAAATTTGAAACTTACTTGCTGCTCTTTTACTCTTATTTTCTTATGGAATGCAATTTTTAATTTTCCTTTCATTTCAAGGACAATAAAAACAATTCTCAACTCTCAACACGAACTTATGTTGATGATGATGTTAGTGAAACTGCTGCTGGTGTTTTTTTCTGCTATTATTCAGCATTCAAACATGAAAAATATTTTTAATATTTAGTGCTATTGTTCTCAGTAACTTTTTGTACTACATTATTTTGTCGTACATAAAACCTGCCAGTTCCTAATAAAAGAAATCAGCATGAGGTGACAAGACAGCAACCTTACAATTGTTATCACAAATTCTAAATTTAAAGAAAAAATAAAACTTAAGAGAGAAATGAGTGCAAAAACTAAAATTCTTTATTTATAAAGCAGAAAAAACAACTGCAAGCAAAAATGTCTTACAATTATCGCAACATTAATTCCCACAGAAAATTCCAAATGAATTTGAATAAATGAATGAATTGAAACAGAAACAGAAGCAACAAGCAACAAGCAAACATTAATTTGGAATCTTAATATTAAAGGCAGCAACAAAATAAAGGAGTGAATGAAGGTCATTAGTGAAATTACAAATGAATGAACAAATACTCTCACACTAATAAGTATATTGATAATGATGTGCAATGAACAATTGCTAATTGGATTTTTGCGTCTTTTTTTTTAGAGCAACAAAAACAAAAAACCCTCCATGAAATGTGTCAAATAATTGGCTTAAGGGAAAATGGGGTTGATACGTTAAAATTAAGTGACATAAATTAGAAAGAATATCTTAAAGCCATTTAAATTTTTAAATACGAATTAGAAGATTTTGAAAAGGATTGTTTGATCAAACTTTTATTTTATTTATTAAAAAATAAAATATTTGTCCTTGACTCACAAAAGGTTGTACAATTCTATTTACAAAAAAATGTATTAAACAAGTTAGAACGCTATATTCGGTTGTGCGAAATATATATACCCATCACCTAAGTCGTATTTTCTGTGTCGTTACACACTTCATTAGCATTCACGGCGACTGTTTATTATTTTTTTTTAAGAAAATTCTGTGAAAAATTCTCAATCTTTTGTAACGGCTTCGCAAATATAAAAAGATTAAATCGCAGGTGGTGTGTCTGTTTGTATGTCTACTATAGGCAACTTTTATTAAGAATTTTAAAGATTTTCAACAATATAAACATTGACCGATTTCAAAAATTCCAAAAATTGAAATTAGAGAATTTATGCTATAGATTTATGGAAAAAATTAGCTTTTTGGTGTGTGGCTTCCAAATATTTAATTCTACATTCCAGATGATTGAATCCGGTAAAATGTTGAACCGAAAAATCCTCCAAAAATCCAGAAGATTTTAAGTGAACCAATAAACCATCTATATTTTATAACGACTTTACAAATCCAAAACAATAATTTAGTATAATGTAGTTTTTTGTATTTTTTTTTTAATTTAAAAATAAGCTGTAAAAATCCATAAATATGCTGCACTTCAAGTTAATGCCACATTGATTAAAGTGTATATTTATTTGCCAGGAAAAAATTATATTGGATATTTTCGGTTGCCCTACTTATGACAAATATTTCTCATTTGTAAAAATTTAATACAAACTAAATTTCCTATATTACATTAGTTTTTGATGCAATAGTTTCTCTTCCTTCATAATTTAAGTTATAATAGAATTAAACTCAACGCAATAGAATAAAATCTAATGAGTCACTAAGGAATTTAATTGGCGACTCAATTACCGCAAAATGAAAATCATTTATTATTAAAAATAAGCAATAAAAGTTTAAGTTTTGTCCTTTTTTATTAAAGGTCTTTAACAGTAACTGGCGACATAAAAAAAAGTTTTAAGTTTCCGAAAAAAAAGAACTTTCACAAACTCAATGAATTTACAAAACTAACAAAATACAGTTAAAAAAGCAAGTAATGGTGACTACAAACTGAACGACTGACTGACTGACTGACTGACAGCCAAACATTTAAGCTATTATTTGTTGCAAATAACAAAATAATAGAAAATTAAAAGAAACGAAAAAAAATCACTAACAGAGAGTAATATGAAATCATTGTCGAAAATAAAATTGAAAGACATGCAACGACATCGACAACATTGCAATTGTTCAATTCATTTCCACTTGAAAAAGTCATACAAATAATTTCAGAAGAAAAATAAAACACTGCAGTCATATACATTCTTTGAAACATACGAATCATATGATTTGTATTATATTGTATGTATTATATATATATGTATTACATACATGTATGTATTTACAAGTACAAATACCAACTTTTGTTATGAACAAACATTTACAATACATGAAAACAAAATAATAAAATGAAATGAAAGTCGCAGACAGTTTTGTTACAGACAAATAGTTTTAAATTATACACAATTCTTTAGATAAATTCACCCTAAAAGTCTTAGTTACTTATTGCTAACTACTGATCTGGCCTTTGGTATCTGAGAATTATATCAATTTAAGAAAAGTGTAAGAAAAGTGCATTAGTTTTCATGGAAGGAGGAGAACTTTTTTACTTTACATGATGATTAAAGTTAATTAATTATCAAGTCACGCTATTTAATATACAACTACTTGTGACTTTAAACTTCTAAATTTAATAGTTCGGGACTCATTTTTCTAACTGTTGGTACATACATATCCAATAATTTACAAAATGCTGCCATTAAATAATAACAAAAAAGGAGGAGATTACTATCGTAATGATGATGACTCTGATATTTGATGTAATAGTAGTAAATTAAAATGTAGTTGATGATACTCTACTTACTTATTTAAACTGGGTTTCTGTGAAGTTATTCAAAATTTTATCTAAAAATTAAAAATTTTATAAACTAAAACGAAGTTACCCGAAAATTTTTTATAAAAAGGAAATTCCTGCAAAATTTATATTAAAGAAAATTTCTCGAAATTTTTCTATAAAATTAAAATTTGTAATTAAAATAAGATTTCTCGAAAATTGTAAATAGAAATAAAAATAGTAATTAAAAAGAGAATGTCTTAAAATTTTCGAATAAAAAGAAATTTTCTCAAAATTTGCAATAAGATAAAAATTTTATAGATAAAAAAATAGTAATTTTTTTATAAAAGAAAAATCTCTCGAAAATATTTTGTAAAAAATCAATAAAAAAATTATTAGAATTTTTCCATAAAAGAAAATTTTTTGAAAATTTTCTATAAAAAAAAAAAGTAAAAAAAAATCTTCAAATTGAAAATTTTGTAAAATGTTCTGTAAAAAAATGTTTTAAAATCCCTCAAATTATCTGTAAAATTTTCTAATAAAAAAATTTTAAATTTTCTCTAAAATTTTCTAATAAAGAAAATTTGTTTAATATTTTGTATAAAACACATCAAGTTTATTTTGTTTCAGTAACATTTTCTAAACCCTTCAATTAAAAAGCAATTCAAAAAAAAAATATGTTTCATCTATAAACTGTCTGAAACTAAATTTACCCTATGGGGTGGATTAAAATATCATCATGATATCACTTTTAAAGGTTAAAAGAAAAAATCCTCCTACTTTGGAATAAATAATAATACAACTTTGACTTTCTAACCCAAAAATTTACTCCTGGGCTATGTGCTTCAGGCCAATTGTTGTTTGTTTTTTCCTCTTGATTTCCTTGGTGAAATTAAATGTTGTCATAACTATTTGTTTTGTTTCATTTTTTTACTTTTCTCCAATAATAAAATACAATACTTTTCTTACTTTTCGTCTGTCTGTCTGTTTGTCTGTTTATTGTCTTCTGCTTTGTTTTTCATTTCTATAAAAATGTAATTTTCTTAACTTTTGCTTTCTTTTATTTATTCAGTTCTTTAGTGTTGCTTAAAGGTTTTTTCTATTCTCTTCATTAAATCGTCTTATATTTTGCGATATTCTTTAGAATTCAAGTTGGTGAATGTTATGAACATTTAGTTCATATATCAGTAGTTATTGTTTATAAACACTGACAGAAATTTTGAATGCAAAAATTTTAGATTTAAAAAAAGTCTATTTGGTAAGTAATAAAAAGGTATTAACAGTTTGATAAAAAAAAATGGAAAATGAATTCTAGTTGTAAGGATTTTATGTTCTTCAGTGTATTCTGTAATGTTGTATAGCATGTTCTTTTATTGTTTCCTTTCTTTAAGTTCTGTTGTTGCATTACGTTCAGTTTTTTTTTTTAGTTGAATTTGAATTCCTATTCTTTTTTCTTACATATTATAAGTTTAGTATTTTTCATTCCATTTTGTACTGTTAAAATTTCCGTAATAGTTGTACAAGAAATCTAAAACTGTCATTTATGGTTTATTTACTGCACAACTGAAAACAGAAATAATAACAAAAACAAAATAAAATCAACAAATAAAAAGAACAACAATAAAATCCACTAAAATAAAAGTCAGGAATTAAAAACTGAAGTATCAAAAGATGATAATGATTACCAATGAACATGTGAAACTTACTTAAATTTTAAAAAGTAATAAAACTTTCTTCCAATACTCCAGGTGCTATTTTTGTAAAGGCTACAGAATTGTTTTAAATCGAATGAACATTTTGTTTGTTCTTTTGCGACATATACTATTTTCTGTTAATAAAACACTTAGTTTGATATTTATTTGTGTTACGTTTATGTCAATAAAAACTCAATGTACAAATATTTTAGCCAATTTAATTTTATCACAAATATTTTGCTCATTATGTGAAAATAAAATTATACTTCGTTTTCCGGTTGTTTATGATGGGTAAAATCTCTAGAAACATATGTAAAATTTACACCTTTCCTAAAAGATATTATGACTAGTAACCTTTTCAAAAGTTGACCTTTTTTACTTAAAATTTTGAATTTCGCTTACTGTTTCAAAAATTTCAAACATTCGATTGTTCAATTAAAATGAGATCTGAAAACATAGTACAGGTGTAATTCTAAGAAAATCGCACAAATCAAATCTGTTTCTTATTTATCCTTTTAGATTAGAATATCTACAAATCCTCATTTGATTTTTGGGAAAAACCTAGATTTTATTAAAGATTAAATATTTACAAAGTCAATTTTTCATTAATTTTTTTAAAATGTTGCTTAAAGTTTTCGAAATAAAATTCATACGTAGTTTCGCTAATAAAAATACTTAAGGCTAAAATTAGTTTCTTAATCCTCTAATAACCTTAAAACGTATATTCTTTAAAATTCAAATTAATCTTCAATTTTGGACACTGAATTTGTTTGTCATTATTTAAAGATATTATGTCTTATCCATTGAATCGTTAAAACTTTAACAACTTCTGTTTCTTTCTCGTTGATTTATGTTCAAAAAGCTTTTAAAATTTAATGCCTGAAAATGTATAAACGGACACTTGCTAACACACAAAACAAACATTAATTTACATATACGTGAGTGTTTGAAACTAAGTCTTTGTCTATGTTTATGTGTGTGTAATAACTTTTCGACCAATATCTGCTTATAAATGATGATTTTACAATTTAAACGCCGTTTACCATCTATTAGTTTGACATTTACACGTAAACCTTTAACATTTGCGTGATTTCCGAAACCATTTCCGTTCTTCATTTTTTCTTGTTTCCATTTTTACTTTTTTCTTTACATTTTTAAAATTTTATTTTTTCAGCTACCAATGAAACCACTATAAATCTGAGTGAGTATGTATGTGT
Source organism: Chrysomya rufifacies (assembly GCA_014858695.1). NCBI lineage: Eukaryota > Metazoa > Arthropoda > Insecta > Diptera > Calliphoridae > Chrysomya > Chrysomya rufifacies. Next base: position 3,400 of record JACGTJ010010474.1, on the reverse strand, counting down.
TTATATATGCATGTATATGCTCTCTTTATCCTCTTAAACTTTTTTGAAAGTAAAAAAGAAAAAAATGTATAAAATCTATGTTTAAATTTAAGATTTTCTTTGCATTTTCTCATTTTGTATACTTTTGTCGTTGTTAGTTTTGACCAATATTTTTGATTTAAAACGGCTTTATATTTCTTCTTCTGCACTAACCAACAATATCAACACTTTTTTCCTTTAAACCAAAAAACAAAATGACAAAAGGTGCAGAGAGTTGGGAGCGAAGAAAATTTTGTACGGGGAGATTTAAAGCAGATGTGTAAATGCATGTAAAATATAAGTGGCAGCATAACATAATGTCAACGTTATTGTCGACATTAGTCATAAGTGACCGACAATATAACGACATCAACTACAAATGACACAAAAGCACCAGCGTTAAGTGCATATGAACGAGTAAGCAGGAGAAGGAGCACATAATATGTGAAAGCTGCCACAACAGAACAAACATACGTTGTTATTTGCCGTCTGTTTTCTGTCATCAACTAGATTTGCATTTAAGAAGTTTTTTGGCTTTCTAACGCGAACACAAAAATATGTCTTCACTACGTGAGACATTTTTTATTATCTAATTTTCCCTTTCTCTCTTTCTCTCTTCAATATCCCGTTTTAATCACAATTTCCTTCAGTCAGTTCTTTTGTTTTTTCTTCCGCCTTGAATTTGGTCGAAAAGCCGCATCTTTAGGTTCAGGTGCTCATCATCAATTCTTTTCAACAAATGAGCATGTTATTTTTTTATACTACTACTTGGTTGTCTGTCTGTCCGTTCTTCTGTCTACCTTTTATATTTAGTTTCCAATTCGTCTTGATTTTTAATAAGAATAATAATATTTCCTGTTTTAAGCTTTACAACCCACATACATTTACATATAGATAAATCTCGCTTAATCTTACAACAAAGTTTGAAAATTTGTTACAGTAAAGTAGAAATTTATATTCCGCTGAAAGAAAAGAAAAATAACCTTCTGCTTTATTTTTGCATAAAACATCAATATGTTTCATATTTCATATTTTTTTAACGTTTTTATTATTTTTATTATTTCCCACAAGTAAAATGGAATTAAAAATTCTTCTTGTCTTTAGAGAACTGAAATGCTGCTCCTTCTACTTCTGCCACTTGTATGCTGTAATTGGGGAAATGTCTTCTTTGAAGTACTTTTAGTAGAATTTTATTCGTTATTTTAGTTTTAAATTTTCTTTTAATATTATTTATATTATTCACATTCATGTCAATGCAGACAAACTGACGGTGTGTCATCTGCTACATTGCAATTCTATAAAAATGCACAAAAAAGGAAAACGGAAATTCGAATTCCAAAATTTGCCTTAAACAAGCAAAGAACATTTTCCCCCTATTTTAAGTGTTATTAAAGAAAATTACAATAAACTGAAAACAATAGATTGAAAATTTTATAGAAAATAAATTTAACAAAAAATATACAATAAAATAAAGCTTAATTTTTTTATAAAAAGAAATTTCGTGCAAAAAAAATTGGTATATAAAATTTTTTGAAAAATTTTTATAAAGAAACAATTTTAGGGAAAATTTTCTTTTGAAAAATAAATTTTGTTAAAATTTTTCTGTAAAAAATATTATGCAAAATTTTCTATGATAATAAAATTTTGTGTAAATAAAATTTACATTTTGTGAAAACAATTTTCATAAAAAGAAAATGTTCTGCGAAAATTTCCATAAAAAAAATTGTGCGAAAATTCTCTACAAAATTAAAATTTGTCAATAGAAAGAAACTTGTGTTAAAATTTTCTGTTAAATATTATTTACAAAGAAAATTTGTAGAAATAATTATTACATCAAAAATTTTTATAATCATTAAGTTTCACACTTTCATTAAGTTAAATTTAAGATATAATAGAACAAATTTAATCACATGAATCACATGTGTGTAATATAACTTTATTATTATTTTTCTTTTTCGTAATATCAGAGTGTTAAAAACATATAAATTATTATTTCCACCTCTTATCAGGTAGCAATACATTCAAGTTGTAAAAGCTTTTAGAAAACTATCAGAAAGTCCTTGCGAAAGTTGATTTCGTAATAAACTAATAAGTGCAAGGCAAAAGATTTATGTACACACAAACACACACAACCAAAGTATAAACGAAAAAGTTGAAATCACAGGAAATATAAATTCTAGCTATTTTAACCATTTGCCAGGATATGTATTCCTTATTTAAAGTCAAATAACTAGAAATTTGACCACAGACACATAGATTCAACCAACTTGTATTCTATTAGGAGGACATTAGTTAATTCCAGGAAAACACAAGTAAAAGTTTTATATTGCACCCCAAACGGATACACATTAAATAGCTTTGGATATTGGATATCCACATACATAAATACTTAACAACTGCTAGGAACTAACAACAAACCAAAATTAGCTAATCATCTTCATAGTCATCACTATGTACTTACTCCTGCCGTACTGTATTTCTATGAGTTTTTTATTTAGTATTTTCTCCTCTTTTTCTAAAAAATATATTATTTAGTACATTTTAAAAGAGTTTTTATCTAAAGTAGCTGAAAACAAGAAATAATAAAAATATATATAAAAAATTATGCTTATACAACAACAGTAACATCAAAGCAAGAAACGGAAGACGTTACTTAAACAACTTATTTCTAGTAGCATCAAAGTTCTTCTAATAAAACTTTAAGCGCGCGAAGAAACGAACGATTGAAACGACTATATTTACTCGCTCTTACATACATAAGTGCATCTACATGTATAAATTTTTAAAGCGGAAATTGTATTTAGTGTTTTTTAACACAAACACATACATATAGACTATTTCATGCATTTACGACCAAAGGCATGATCTTAAAATAGAGAGACATAAATGCATTATAAACAGTAAGGACTAAAGGAGTAAGTGTCATATATTAATATGAAGGTGTGTGTATATCTCAGTGTAATTTTGTAGTTTTGTGTGCAGTAAAGAGGGTGTTAAATATTTTTTAGCATTTTAAACCAAATAACACTTTTAGACAATCTTAGTTAAACAGTTAGAGTGTATATAAGTGTACGTGTTTATCTATGTGTAAAATTGAAACAGTAACGTATAAAAATTCAAACACTGATTGAAAAAACTATGATTTTTTTTTTAAACTTTCCATCTTCAAATTTTATAAGTGATGAAATTTTTGAATAGATTTGCCCAAAAATTAGCTTTTTCCGAAAAATTAAAGAGAGTTTTTTAGAAAATTAAAAAAAAAAATAAAGAAAATTTTTAATTTCTGAAAATTTTCTAAACATTTTATCATACAAAATAAAAATTGTCTTAAACTGTTTTGATCAACATTTCTTTAAATTTTTTTCTGAAATATATATATATA
>JACGTJ010010466.1:8502-18518 GCA_014858695.1 Chrysomya rufifacies | reverse complement strand
TCATTTTTTGATGGTGGGTATAAAAATATATTATATGTAATAAAATATGGTGTAAATATGTGGTTAAGACAGAAGTAAATACATATTGTGAAATCATATGCATCATAAAAGGATTTAGATTCATGAAACATAAAGAGATTATTGGTAATAAAAGAAAAAGTTAAGCTAAACAAAAAATGCTTCAAATTTTTTAAATAAATATTGTGAAAATTTATAACAAATTTTTAATTATTTGCATCTCCTTGATCACTTATTTATTTTTATTATAAACAAATTTAATAATTCAAATTCAATAATTTGATAATTTATATTAAATATATTTTGTTGGAATTTCCAATTTTTAGTACTCTTAAGCTTTACTTTCATATTATAAGTACCTTATTTTTTGATTAATTAAGAACAAAACTTTTAAATCAAAATTTCAAACTCATTTTTATAGTTTCTGTTCAAAACATTTCAATTTAGTTTAAAGTAAAATGAATGAAAAATAATTCTTTTTATCAAGAAAATTTAAAAAAAAATGGTAAACGTTCAAAAAAACTTATAAAGAAAATTGAATTTACGCTAAAAGTTTATTATTTTACTTCTTTCGCTCTATTATATGTTTTATTTAAAAAGAAGAGCGAGTAAGAGAAAGTAAATCCCCCCATAAATGGTTGCATACAAGGACGCATTTTTATAAATGATTTAAACACGCACATACATTTTGACGTATATGTACATTAGTGTGCTTCAACATTTATTATAATACACGAACGATTTAAGATTATTCATAAAATATATTTTTTATGAAATATAGGTCGACATAAGTTTATTGCCTCCTTGAATGTAAAACTTTGAAAGATCAACCAGTTTAAATTAGTAGATATTTCATTTCTTCTGAGAAAAATGTTTCGAAATCTAATCTTTATTTGTTCTACTATACGTTGAAAGCTGTCTGTTGAAAGAAAGCTCAATAGAAATTGTCCCGAAGGAATTGAAATGGGCTGAATCAGTTTATAAACAAGGAAGTTATTGATCAAAAACTCGTGATTTTTTTCATAATATACCATAAAAGTAAATAAACGAATGTACACGAAGAAAATTTGCCTCTTTTCAAGTTTCCGTTTTTCGTGTCTATTTGTTGGAAAATATCCTCTTTGCAACACTTTTGAAAAAACAGTAACAAGGCTAACAGTCCATCTCGCTCTCTGTCAATAGGAATCCGAAAAATAATCAAGGGTTATCAGTTATTTGTTGTGAGTATTTTGTCATTTAAAGATTCAGTTTGATAATTTAAATTGTAAAGTTTGAAGTATGTTAACAAACCTTTGGTTCACTTATTGAAAAGTCTTCACAGAAATATACAAAATGATCTTATACAACATAAAAATCTTACCAATACATATCAAATTCAATACGAATATATAAGGGAAAGGATTTGAAATTCCTACTTTAACTGTGTGTGTGCGTTTTATTGCCAAGAAATTTAACTATTTTTCTTAGTTAGTTGTTTCTTGTGCTGATAAGCTTTTTCCATCATTTTTACTCTAACTGTTCTTGTAAAATTCGAAAATCAAATAATGTTCTTTGTATCGTCGGGGTAACGAAAGGCACTACCTATTACAATACGTTGTCAATTGAGACAGAATGTTTACAAATTAAGGTTAGAATAAAACTAAAATCGGTTCCAATTTTGCATTGATGTTTTTCTTTCAGTGTCCATAAGTTAAATTATATAAATAATATATGCTTTAAATTTCATATTCCAGGAGGTTAAAGTGATAAACCAATTGCAATGAAGTTGGGAAGATAAGTGTGGATCTACATCAAATATATGTGCTCTATATTCAAGATATGTGCTTTAAATTTCAAATTCCGGGAGGGCATTCTACATTCAAAAGAATTAATCCCCATTCCGAGAGGATATTTATTGGGGGCAATAAGAATTAATGTACCGATAATGTCCATTGATCAACATTTAAAATGTGTGCCAAATTCGAACACGATAGCCTTAAATTTGCGAGCTGTACTTTGCGCAACTGGTTTACATGGACATTGCAGCAAGTCATCTGGAAGGACGTATATGACTATTAGTGATTCTAAGCTGAACGTTATACTTAATGGTGGGTATTTGGATATTTTTTTCTATGTTACATACGCACAAAGTCTTTATAACCTGTCCATCTATGGAGATCTAGGATGTAACGAGTACATGAATTGTGCAAAATTAAACTCATAATTAATTGAAGTTATCTTTTACATTTTTAAAAAATGTAATTTTCACAAAAAAATTTTAATTGTTACAAAACAATTTTCTGATAAAAATAACCTTTTACTAAAGAATTTTTTAAAAATTTATCTTTTAGAGAAAATTTTAAAAGTTTAACTTAAGAATATTATGGCTTACTAATTTTTATATTTATATGCGTTAATTCTCTATACAATACGTATATATATTTACACAAATATACTCAACTAAATTCTAGAACATACAAGCAAAAGGAAATGTTCTTGAAAAATTGTAAAGCTTTAACTCAGCTTTTGTTAGTTCATAATGCATGCGTTGCATTTTATTCTTTTGAATTTTTTCAACACAACTAATTCAGTTTGCAATCAAGTTGCTCTTTTTCTTTACTCTCTCTTTGCTTTCTTTTACACATAACATTTTAACTTAAAACGAGGTCAACTTGAAAATAATTTTTAAATATATATCAAACAAATAAAATAAATTACTAACGTAATATGAAACCTTGATTAAAGGTCCTCGTTCGTATTTTTTGTTTTCTTTATATGCAATTGCTTTTTATATTATGTTCCGTTTTTTTGTATTTGGCGGTTTGCTAGCAAATAAAATTGCATTATATAAATGTTTGCCACTATTTTTTGGTAAAAAGCCAAAAAATACAGTTGAAATTCAATGATATTTCTATAACAATAACAATGACGTCAATAGCAGTTGGTAAATACAAAGGCCATACTTTTTTTCATTTATTTTAAAACAAAATTTGCTTTTATTATATGTTTGAAAAATTATTTTTTATGAAAAAAAATTATATTTATTTTTAAAAAAGCACGCACAAAATTTATGTTTGACTCATTAATCTGTCAGCAGCAGTGTTAACTTCATTCAAAATCTTTTATAAACTGGCGGGCGCATTCACATATAAATTACGACAAATAAACATTCATTTTGTTAACTGCCAGCATATTTTATTTCTTTGATTTTTAACATTATTTGAGAAAGCCAAAAAATTTATTTTTTTTAGTTTTTTTGTTTCTCTTCTTTATAAACATTTTTATTTTTTAATAAAGTTAAAAGCCACCACATTGAGTATACAGAAATATTGAAAAAAACTCTTAAAATTGAATTAAAGTAAACGCAGTAGTATGTGTAAAAGATGAACAAAATTCGCATATGTGTAGAAAAAAAGATAATTTAAATTTACAATGGCTTGTTGAAGGTTATTCTGGCATTTATCTATATTTCCCCTTTTAGTTTTAAAGCTGAAAAGTGTTTTTGCATAATATATATGAAAATTTGAGTAATTGGAAAATGGAGCCTCTCGAAGAGATGTTGAACTCCTGATTGCCATTCTCTTTGATACGTCCGGGATTATTCCTCTATTAAACAACACAAGTATCTAACTACTGATATTTTCAGGAGAATGACATTTATGGCATTCGCTTTATACCTAAAGTTAGAGAACAGCACTGTCATGTATCGCGGCTGGTTTTATGGATATCTCTAAAAAAATAACTATAACATGCTGAAATATGTCTGTAATTATGGAGAGTTAAGAGTGAAGCAATCTAGAATCGATGGCGGATGACTTTTACAAACAGTGGCAATAGGCTTTGTATCAAACATATCGCTACATAAAGGTGTTACAACAATCTTCTCTGGCTGTGCGGCCAAAAGCATTTGCACTAAATTCCTATGCTTTAATCTTATGCAATGATCATCGTAAACAATTACCTGTTAATGAATCCGATAACATATAAAAATTAAACTTTTTAATGGTGCAGATTTTTTGAGTCCCTATGCTACTCAAAGAAACATATATGTAAAAAGTAAAATTTGCAATGCTTACAGTACGTATACGTAATATTTTTTCCAAGCATTAATCATACGGCAAGATTAACTACAAAAGTTGAGTTAGCGATTTTCATACCCAATGGAATTTAATTGTTATTTTGTGTGTAAGGTATCTACTTGTTCATCTTAAAAACCAATATTTATATCGTCACCTAAAATGCAAACGGCCAGGATAACCGTTGCTGATTTTCAAATAGTGGCATTAAAAAGGGATTATCCAAACAAATAGTTGGCAAAAAGGGTGATTTTATTTGACGAATCAGCATTTGAAACACTTTAAAGTCCACTTTAATTTAGCCTTAAATGCATTCTAATAACGTTCTGGCATAACAAGTGACAATAGTAGCCAAGTTTGAAAGGAACACAAAAAGTGATCAGGTTGGTGAACATGGCGATTTTGGTACTAAAATCGAATAACTAGTACTTTGATATAAAGACAAGCAAAGACTATGTGTAAATGGAGACACAAGTCCATAATTTCTATGGTGTTTTGGATGTTACGGTTGCCTTATATATAAAAATATTTATCTACAAATAGCGGAAAATATTCCTCCAGTATAGGATTAACCATGATGGCACGACTAAATAATATCAATTTCAGTAATAATATAGAACCTCTATCTATGTCTAATATCTAGGGCAATGTTCACCAGCTTTGAAGGTTCTGAACAACATCAAACATTTGAAACAGTGAGATTTACTCAAAAATAAAACTTACTTTGTTGCAAACAATAATCAGAATTCAAATATTTTAACAGTAATATATCTAATCAATTAAAACAAATAGGATTTCGAATTTACGTTGTCAAATTTTGATATTTTCAGAGGATAAAACAAAGTGTTAATAGTGAAATTGTTTTAGTATAACCTATAAATACGCAGAAGTATTTCCGTAGCTGTTTGTAGATAATTCTATTATCAAATGCTTTTATTTAATTTAAACGAATGTATATATTGCAATAAATTTTTGCCAACACAGTTTCATGGTCTTCTTAATGCAAAATATCTGCCAAAATTTTCATTTTACTTTAGTTTCTTTCATTCCTTCTATTCAGTTGCTGTTAAAGAGTTAAGTGAAACTTGTTTTCAAGCAAAAAAAAAAAAAAAAAAGTGCATAAACTAAATTTCATACACGCATATATTTTCATAAATTTACACATAGATTACATTAACTTATATTAAAAAATCCAATACATAAAACCTAAAACAAGTAAGAGTGCTTTACTCGGACACACCGAACTCTATAATACCCTACATCAGTTTATGCACAATGAAGGACTTTTCGTTTTCAATTGTAATAGGTTTTTTATTTGAATTAATCTATCTGCTACTTTACTAAGATTTCTTTAAATTAATGTTATATATGACAAACTTCATTATACTACACATTCATTTAAATGACTTATGTGTTCAAAACCTTATTCCGGGAGGATACATTTGTATGGGGCTTGTTAAAATAATAGACATCTTCGATCTTCTCATAAAATAATAATCTTATAAAATTACCATAATTTTATATGTTAGATAAATTATAAAGACATTTAGAATGACACTTTGAATATAAGTTAAGATAGTCATCATTTGGAGAGAGCATTTGTGTGTGGGCTCGAAGAGCCGGTTAGAATGAATCTTGACACATAAGTTAAGATAAATAAAGAATGCCTTCATGATAAATTTCATTCAATTATACACTCATTTAAGCAAATTTATGTTTAAGACTTCATTTGGAGGTACATTTGTACAGGGCAAGGTAGAACAATGAACCGATCACGTCCAATTTCAATGGGCTTGGGCCTTGAGCCAAAACATACATGCAGAGTTTGCACAAGGTTTACATTGACAGCAAGATAGCCTTCCAAACGGACGGGCGGATAGACATTGTTAAATCGTTTCAAAAAATAGTTCTTAGTCAAATGGTTTACTTAATGCTATTTTGATCTCTATGTTTGCATGTGTTTGCACAATGTTTACATTGACAGCAACCCAGCCGTCCAGGCGGATGGGAGGATAGACATTGTTAAATCGTTTCAAAAAATAGTTTTTAGTCGAAGGGTTTACTTAAAGCTAATTTGATCTATATGTTGCAAACATTAGCACAAACTCTCTTCACTTATGGTGCTGTAGGGTACGAATATTATATAGTTACTTGACTAAAGATAAGCTTTTAAAACCTAGGTTTTATATTAGTATTCCTTTAGTATCTTTTAATAGATACAACATATATTTACAACACCAAAAATATAAATCTTCGTATAGAAACTTCTATATTTGTGTGTATGTAGTTTTGTTTCATTGGCCAATGGCTCTCTACAACTGTCGTTTGCATAGTAAAGTAAATCTAAAGTGCTTTAAAATTTTGTGTATATGGATTCTTTCTCTTTCTGTGACAGGAAATGCATTCCTCTTCCGGCTTTTTATATTTTTTGGTCAAGTTTCTTTTTTTTCTTCATACATTGTAATATTATGCCAGAAAAATGTTTATATTTTTATATATGTTATTTGTATGAAGGTAAGTAGTATATATGTGTAGGTTATTTATTTTAAAATTCATACATATATTCATGAATTTATGTATGTATTTTTGTGTTTGTGTTTATTTCAGTACCGGTGGGTATAGTTTCTGCATGTTTTAGTTTTCTTCTATTTTTATTAAGTAAACGCTACAATTGCTGCATGAAATAAAATGAAAACTTTTTTTTTAAGTAAACCTAAGAAAAAATTTATATTTTAAGTAAAAAGAATTTATTCTAGTATGTGTTAATAAATTAAGATGATAAATAAATATGAAATTCTGTATTCTTATTCTAAATATGGTCTTACTGCATACATTCCTTGTATTCCTATAAGAAATAGGACCTCCACAAATTTTCACCATTCTGTTGTTATTAGAGCGATGCCGTCATTATAGAATTATATTTGTTACGGATTTATTAATCGGTAATTGTTTAAGATTAGCAGTAGGTTAGCATCCGATATCAGGACTACTGGTAGCACCTCCACTCAGAATTGGTTTAACATCTATCTATCGCATTGGTTTAACATCTATCTATCGTTTTTTTTTTTTTTTACTTCAAGTCAAACACCCGCTCTATAGATAGTTGCTTCAACATTGATTCTCTATTTTCCATGTTTGACATGATTAAAAATATATTTTAGTCAGTATACAAAGCAGCGGCGCTTTCCTATCGTCCGGAAAATACATTACCATAGTATTAAGTATAATAGAGGAACCACTCTGGCCATTTGCATAACAAAGACAATTAGGTGTTGTACATTTCTATGAAAGGGTCCATTTTCTGGAGCATAAATCGCAACGTTTCCAGTTTTAACTTTAAGACAGGCCTAATCACAAACCATACAGTACTTCCTTGGGGTTAAGATATAAAGATCAAGATAAAAGAGTTTAACTCAAAATTAAAAGTATTTAAAGTTAAAAATGAAATTCTTGTAATATGTTATTGTTTGATCCATAAGTTAAAACGTTTTTGGGTTTGTAACTTGCCAGTATGGCTTCATTAGTTTTTGCACAAACTGAACTGAACAATAATACATCTGTCAAAGTGCCATTTATAAATAGGTGTCAGAATAAATACCATTAGTAACGAGCTCTTTGGACTAAAGGTTTTTGCAACAGCAAATCAAAAGACTGAAAATAGGCAGCATGAAAACTGTATTATCATGAGAAAGACCTTGTTTAATGCAAGACTTTTCTATTCATCTGTGGGGAAATGTTAGACTAGTTCCACTTTTAGGAATAATGATAACTTTGGGTAAAATATAAACCAACTGATACTGATTCTAAAGTATTTAGGTATGAAAATAAAGTAACAGCAGAAAAAATTTACCAGTTTTTTATTTATGATTTGAAATGAGGACATTAAATTTGGATGTTTTTCAATAAAATGGTTCGTTAAACCACCAACAGTTAAAACCATTAGTAGTTCGTAACATTAAGACACTGAGGCTTGCGATAAAGATATATGAACTTGCAGTAAACAGATCATCCTTAGACTGAATAATGAGCCTTTTTACTGTGGTAAATATAAAGGATGTTTGCGAAACTGGAAAGATAATAACCAAATATCTGCAACATATTCTTTAACAAAGATTTGTTGGCATATATAAACATATGTATTATCATAGAAATGACTTGTATTAGAGAAAAAAAACTGATTAAGTGGTACTAGATGTGTGACTTTTCCGTTCTGAAGGAAGACATGAAATGTTCTGAAGGAAGACATGAAATGCTATCGAAATATGATGAGCAATTAAATTAGGATTATTGGAATATATGAGACATTAATGGACATAAAATAATAAGAGTGCATTTAATTTTAACAAGGCATAAAAGAAGTCATGAAGAAATTTTACTATACCATTTAGTTTTGATAAAACCATAAAATTGTGAGTGTTAACTAAGTTGGAAAAGCGCGGTATACGCTATTGCAACTTGCCAGTATACATTTTATAAGGGCAATATTTGTCATTTTTGTAATTTTTGCTCTACTGTGTCACAGTGACAATATTTTTGTTTTATTAAAATTTGAAAATTTTTTATGAGATCCAGCGTTTAAAAATCTACGCAAATTTGCAAATTTCTTTTATAATATGCACCCAAATCTTTATATTTGAAAGTTGATTTAAAATTTGTAAAATTTTTAAGCTAATAGCTATCAAGTAGTTTCAATAAACATTTGAGGCTATTTTATGCAAAAAGCATTAAAAAGCATATAAGAAAATATTTCTCAACAATATTGTTTTATGGTTCTTTAATAATTTTACAATTTATTTTTTGTTTAAATAAATTTATTTTTATAAAAAACTTTCTTTTTTGTTACTCTCATTATTTTAGCTCTTATATTCTTTGATGTTTCAGGTAAGGTTTTTTTGTTTTCTATCAGCATTTACTCCTTGTGGGGATGTGGTTATTCGTTGTTTTATGAAACAACGAACTGTCTTGTTAGTTGTTGATAAACCTGATGTTGGCATTTATTTACGCCCAATACTTGAAATATTTCCTTGATTTTTTTTTTTATTTTGTATTATTTTTCTAAGGAAAAGAAAACTTTTTATATTTCATTTGAAATTGTATTCCATGTTGCTGGTTGTTTTTTGCTGCAACAGTTTTTTTTCGCATTACAGCACGTTATTGCAATGAAGTTTTGTTTAGCAATTCTTTTTATTTTAGCAGTTTTTCAAGTTAAAAACAATTTTTTTCGTTTCTCCTCTTTTAGTTTAACTGATGCATTTGAAACTTTTAGTCTTTTGCCTGTTTTCTATCTAACATTTGTTGTGCTGTGATTTATCATCTTATAACTTTTTTAAAGTTGTTTCTTTAGTTTTTTTTCTATTCATTCATTCTATCTTTCCGTTTTATTTTCATTGGTTTTGTGTTTGTAGTTTTCTGATTTCTTTTTTTTTTTTTTTATTTTGCTACTCATCAGTTTTACTTGATTTTCATTCAAACTTAAGGATTTCCAAGTAGTTTTTCTTGCTTCTTTTTTCGAATAATGTTTTTTGTAAGTTTATTTTATTTTTATTGACAATTGTTGGTATTACATTGAGGTTGAATTTTATGCGCTAGTATTCACGCGTTTTCATTCTAATACTTAACAAATATGGTTGCAGTTGTACAATGGTATTTGAAAAAAAGAGACATGAAAAAAAGAAAGAGACACAGAGCTGCTCAAATAATGTACAGAAAATAAGAACAATCAACCTTGTTTGTGGTTATTCCTTCGAAAACTACAATTTTACTTAAGTTTTAACTTTGTAGAGATATTTTTCTTAAAGTTTCTGTTTTATCTTTGTAGGAGATAATTTTATTACAAAAAGTTTTTGACGTTTTTTTGTATTTTTACCTTTTGCTAGTTTTCTGTCTAAGAAGACAAATAAAATATTGTAGGACTTCATCGAATCTTTATATCATCAACAGGTT
>JACGTJ010010459.1:0-10039 GCA_014858695.1 Chrysomya rufifacies | reverse complement strand
TTCTAGTTCAGTTCTAGTTCAGTTCTTTTTAGTTCTGTTCTAGTTTAAAGGAAATATCTAGTGATATTAGTTTAATATTTTTTTATTTTTGTTATTAATTTGAAAAAAAGAAGTTGTTGTTCACTTTATTTGCTTCTGGTTATTTTAGTCCTGTACTTAACCATTTTCTCCTTTAAGAACTTTTCTCTACTTGTTTCCCCTTTTGAGTTATTATGCCTGTATTACAAGAGTAACATTTTTTATATGTGTTTCCACTAACAGTATTATGATATGTACAGTATTTCTTAGCATAAACCGAATATTTATCCTACTGTTAACATTTTAAACACACATTTCTATTTAACATTTGTGTACATTGAGAAATAAAAAGCTGTTAGTATATTTTGCTAAATGTTAATAACATCGAAAAAATAAAATGAATGAAAAGGCTGCTAAACATTGAATAAGAACTATAAAAGGACTTTTATTTATTTGAGATAATTCCTTGACTTTTAACTTTTTTTTTTTTGCTCTTACTAAAGAAAAAATTATATACATGTTTGTATAGTATGTATAATTACTTATTTTCCTGGATTTATTTCATTTCCGTTTACTTTTCGCAATTTGTGTTGTAATGCTTGCAGCAAACCTAAATTTAGCAATTTAATGCAAACAAAAAATTTTAAAGAATACAATGAACTATGCTGAAACGAGCAAAGATGAGCAAAAGAAATTTCATATAGACTTTTTTGTAGTAGTTTATTTATAACGATTATATTTCACATTTTTATTGCACACAATTATTTTATTATACTTTTCCTTTTGCTAAAATTGCGATTTTATTTCAAATAAATTTCAATATTTGTGTGCCGTATATATCACTATCAATGTCATCTTAGACGCCTGTAATAGTTAACAAATTATATATCCTGTTTTACCTTTTAATGTTTTGGGATAACAATTATTTTGTTGCTCTTTCTAGTGTTCTAGTGGAAAATAGAAATGATAAATTTGTGTCGTATTTGTGTTGGTATGACTAGTAATCATGCCACAAGTTCATTGACTACCAGCCATTTTTCAATGATAACAAATCAAATGCTTTAGTAGTTGTCACTGTCACGTTTATTTTATTTGCTGAAATAAATTAAAACATATTTTTGCTATAAAGCAATTATTTAACCTTAAATACTATCATAAAAATTGTGAATAATAATAAAGATTTGTTGAAAATTATTATATATTTTTAAACGAAAGCTTTAAAGAAAGTTCTAGCTTCCCTAAACAATGCACAAGTTCTTAGTTCGCAACAAACTTTAAGTTTGTAATGAAACGTGACCCATTAATTTGAAAGTATATAAACATAGAAGTTGATATTAAGCCATACATTTATAGAACATTTGAACAAAGCTAAATGGAAAAAGAAATCTCAGCGTTTTATCAAAATCGGGCCTATAGATTTTCGAAAATATTACAAATACTATAACCACCTACAACAAATATTTGTTAATGAAATTTGCAATTTTAGAACTGTCAGTTCAATTTTAATATTCAATAAATAAGAGTGCTTTAGTCGGTCAAGCCCAACTATATGATACCCTCCACCACTTTATGCTAGGTAAATTAATGGACTATTCGTTTCCAAGTTTTTCAAATTTTTGTCATATATTATGAAACTCTAATTTGTAATTTTGGAAGGTCATTTGTACGGAAACATGGCGTAAAATGTGCACATTTATGTGAATTATGTGTTAAAAACTTGATTCCGGGATTAAGTTTTCAATAAGGGCTAAGTGATTAATGGACCGATCACGAACATTTTCAACTCATTTCTTTTTTCTATTAATATAATATATTTTGGAGGGCATTTGTGTGGGGGCTGCGAGAAATAATGAGAAAATTAGAGTGAAACATTGGATATGGTTGAAGACAAAGAATGAAGTTACACATGCTAAATTTCATTAAATTACTTAACCATTCAAGTAAAATTATATTCGATATATATGCCAAATTTCGTCAAAATACACCTTCATTTAAGCGAGTTATAAGTTAAAAATCTTATTTCGGGGAGTAAATTTGTATGGGAGCTAGGTGAAATAATGGACCGATCATGACCACTTTCAATAGGCCAAAATATTTATTTGTGCAGATTTTAAATTATCTAACTCTACAAGTTACATATTTTAACTTCTTAAAAGTTGTAATTTAAGTTCTCATTATTTTTATCGAAAAATGTATGTACATACACACTTTTTAGAGTCTGTTGTGTATAGTTCGTTTAATCGTGTTCTGAAAGTTCCTGTCCTATTTTATCAAATTCTTTGCGAAATTCTGATTGAAATTTCACTTTAAAATATTTATATTAATAAATCGTTTAAGCTAATCATACATTACTGCAATTATACGTTGATCTTATCATGTTTTTTGTTTTAGGCCATTTTTTTTTTGTTTCAATTTCGGTTTGAAAAAATTATTTGAGAAATTAAATCCGTCCTACTCTCTGTTGATAGATTTGACGACTTATCGACATTTTGAAGATTTTTGGAACAAAATCAGGTTATTGACTATTTATTTTGACAATTTTTTAACATTGCCAATCTTTTGATCAACAAATGGTGAAATTTAGTTTTTGTATTTGAATTACTAGGTTTTAGAAAGCTGACTTAGCTCGTCTTTATCAAATATTAAAGGAAATGAATCAATTCATTGGATTTTCGCAAAACTAAAGAAAAAATAATGAAGATTTTAATTTTTATAAAGAAAATCTTTGTATTTCAAACGGTAATGATAATTTTTACTGACGATTTTTTTTTTTGTTAAGAATTTAATGTTTTTGACGAAGTTTTTTTTTCCAAATTTAAAGATTTTTATAAAAATTATGTGGAATCAGTTGTCCCATTAATGTAAATATGAACCATAACGTATGTTAAAGAATAAATATAAATAGATGTAAAATTATATTCGATCTCTGATACCGAATATCATAACAACAAAATTTAAAATTGTGCGGAATGTATTCGAGTCATGCTAATTTTCCATTAAATTGAATTTGAACCATGTAAACGGTTTTATATAATTAGATAATGGAGAATTTCTATTTATTATACCCTTTATAGTGAATTTATAAATGGCGGAGATATCATCAAATAACTGTTATTTTTTAACATTTTTGAATATTTCGACTATTTCTATTTCTATCTATAAATAGATGGTATGATTTTTCTAAAATTGTCAAAAAAGGAATAAATTTTATTTTATTTATAATTGTTGTTTTTGTTTTGCTAATAAAAACCACACAAACAAACACTCGACATTACCTTAAACCTTTGTTTTGAATATGTGAAGCCGTTATAAAAAATATGGACTTTATTGTTACACTGAGGATTTTCAACAACTGAATTCGACCATCTAGAACAGGGAAAGGAATAGGCTATATTTGGAGGTTTTTTTTGTGTTATCCCACCTATATTCGGCATAACCGAATATAGGGTTCTTACTTGTTTTAATTTCATCTTGTGTGGACGAAAACTGTGCTGGACTTTCGATAGAACGGAAAGTTGGAATACATTTTATATGTTTTTTATTATGTAAACTATTAAATCTTTTTGAAGATCAGTTTACAGTTAAAATGCCGTTATCGTTTAAAAAATATGAATAATTTCATAACGACATTCCGTTCGGTTTCCACTTTTGATTTCTAGACATTAACTCAAACATGTAAATGTTCAATATCTTTGATTATCTCAGACATATGTATATAAATGTTTAAAGTATTTAATTTAATACACAAAACTTATTTAATATACTTGTTCTATTTAATTATGTAGATTAAATGTTTTGTTTAAAATGTTATACCAAAATGGGTAACTATAAATAAATGAACATTTATACTTAAATTCTAGAATTGCACATTTAAAAGTGAGTTTTCTTAAATCTTAATTCTAAAATGTTCTAATTTCGTATAAACTGGTTCATTTAAATAAGCAAATTCGGTCAAATTATTTAATCACAACTTATGCGTGTTTTTAATTTGAACTAATTTGGAAGGTGGTTGAAAGTAGGAGGAGAACCATTTTTGTTGTCCAAGTTTATCTTTACCTTCTATCGCATTTATTGCATAAATTGTTGCAAGATAATTTTAGAAACATTTTATCGTTCTTAGACTAAAATAATTAATGTGAAAACATATAAGTAAATTTTTTGTCCAAGTTTATCTTCACATTTTATCGCATTTATTGCATACATTGTTGCAAGATAATTTTTTAAAATTTTGAACATTTCTGTCTAAAAATTATCATTGCGAAAATTTGTGAGGTTATATTTATTAAAAGACTTATATAATACATATGTAAGTAATACAGTTTATAAAAGATGACCAAATACTTTAGGTAATGTCAACTAGTTATGTTGCTTCTTATTAGGTAATGATATATCTTAATTTTTTTTTAATGAATCAATACTAATTGAAAACCTAGTTACTAGTAAATAGCAATGTAAAGCAAAAACTAAATGGACGATTTTCCTAGAAGCTTAAGTAGGTGAGTTACTTGTTAAACCCTTTCTGTAGGTTTTAGGTTCAGTTCTGAACATATATTTTTGGTGAAATACGTTCTTATTCATTACATTAGCCAAATACTCAGTGGTGTAATGGGTACAAAAGCTGGGAGGTCCGGCAATACAATTTTTAAGTTTATCCTTATGATTGATTTAGTAAAATTTTCACAACAACTCATTACTCTACTAATTAAAAATTGTAACTACTGGAAAATAACCAGTTATTCATTTAAAAAATAAGTAGTATTTCTTTTTCTAAAATATAATTTTACAATTTTTTCTATAAAGAACATTGAACATAACACAAGGAAATACCGATAAACACAATGCACTTGGCTAACGAACATTAGTTTGTTTCCAGTGTGCACTGGAAACAAACTCCATGTATTTTTTTTTACTTCCCTTTTAGTGATTTCACTGAAAACTGATATTACGATTTTCATAGTACTCGAAAGGTCAACTAAATTCTCTAAAATCAAAAAGTGTTTGGAAAAGTTTTAAAATTAAAGACCTCTTTATTTGCATGGCAAGAAGTTTTTTAGCCTAGAGTTTAACTAGAAAGTTTAAAGTTCAATTTGACTGAAATCTAATCTTAATTAAGTATCTATGAATATTTATTTTTAAGCTTAATCGAAGAAATTTTTAGACTTAAATCGAAGAAATTTTGTAGACTTTTCGAATTTTTCAATTGTTTAGTAATAAAATATATACAAAAAACTTGTCTTTTTATTAACTATTGTTTACTTCGAATTTTTAATGTTAGTTAATTTTACACGTGCCATGAATTTTTCAGAAAAAAATCTATCTTTTCACACTTTAAATAATCTAAAATGACCATTTTGTATGAAATAGTCGATTGAATATTTGTAATTCAACATAGAAGGACTAACCAAAATAATCCCTATCGTTTTTAAATAATCGGTATACAAATCTTAAAGTTATTATGTGAATTTTGAGACAAAATAACGGTTATAACCGTTACGGTGAATAGTATATTTGTATGTGTACGTTTCATTTCATATACATACATGTATTTCATAAATACATACATAGATTTAACAATAATGGGAAACTTCACACTGTAATATAAATATGAATATGAATGTAAAAGAAATAATAAATTATCAGCTATGATGAAAATTCATTATAAAATATGATGGAAATGCTAAATTCATTCATTATTAAATAAAAAAAAAAAAAAACAATGGACTCTACAAAGGTCATACACCCAGTTTTTCTTTGACTATAAAACACATTAAGCATTGTGTATAATAATTCTATTTATATTTTAAATAGGTAAAAAGAAAAAAAAATTAATAAAATTTATATATTTTTCTACTTTCAGATGCAAAACTAATTAAAAATTAAGACTGATTTGAATACGAAAATGAATAATTTCGGCAAAAGTAACTTTAAAGTTTACCATCTTGGTCACCGCAGCAGTATTAATAAATGTCATTTCATATTTCTAATCATTGCCATTGCTCTGAATGTGCAACGTTGTGATGGTCATGGTAGACTAATCGAACCACCAAGTCGAGCATCAGCATGGCGTTATGGTTTCAACACACCGCCCGACTACAATGACCACGAATTGTATTGTGGTGGTTTTACGCGTCAGTGGAAACAAAATGAAGGCAAATGCGGTGTATGTGGTGATGCATGGGATTTGCCAGAGCCAAGGCCACATGAGCATGGAGGTCAATGGGGTCAGGGAGTTATTGTACGTCGCTATTCTCCTGGAGACGAAATGACTATAAGAGTGGAACTAACAGCGAGTCATATGGGGTAAGTTAACAATTGTTGTATTCAAAAGTCTCATTAATATATTAAAATACATCTTCATATGCATATACATAGTTATTTCGAATTTCGCTTGTGTCCAGAACCGAAAGCAGATCAAGAATGTTTAGATCGCAATTTGTTAAAAGTTCTAGGAGGAGCTCCTGCCCAACCAGCACCAAATGATTTAGATACTCGTTTCTATCCCCGTAATGGAAGCCGAATTTATGAAATAAAAGCTCAGTTACCAGGTGAGTACAAATATTAAATATTTCTCATGTCAATTTTTAATATATATTTTTTTTATATATTAAACGTGCTTAATTATCAAAGCCAGTTTTTAAACATTATTGTTGTGGGAAAATCTAGTTTTTATGCAGATTTTTAGAAAAACTAAAGATTTGCATATAACTGAAAAGTAGTGTTTTTAAACATTTCTAGCGATATTTTTATCGGGAATGTCGGGAATTATATATTATATATTTTATTGAATTGTTGTTATTACTTTTCCAAACTTCATTAAAGTATCTGTAAATTTAGGTATAGGGAAAATTTAATGTTTTAATCTGAATCAACATTTAAAATGTTAATAATGCTAATACAGATCTTTCCTTTTGCTGAAGCAATGATTAATTTGTTAAATGAGAAATGATCAAAAAATAGTGCCCAATATTTAGTGAGCTACTAAATCCTGCACTAATGTATAAATCGTGAAAAATTTGCACTTCATTAAAAGATTTAAACTTCAAAAAGCATGATTAATCGAAAATCTCAATATTATTTTAGGTCCAGCAAATGATTAATTTAATTGAACTAAATATGGTTGAAATAATATTTCCAGGAATTTCCGGGAATGCCAAAATTTATATTTCTTTTTCTGTTAATAGAAAAAGCCTGAAAATTAAGAGTTTAAGTTTTTAACATAAAAAATCTTTAAAAAAGCATAAGAATACATCATGGAATCAGTGTTCTATAAAAACTAATAGAAAATTGGACACAGACACAGTTGGAGATTCCCTTCCACTTTTCCACCTATCTCTCATGTTAGGTCTAATGTATTTATTTTTTAAAAATTTGCTAAGTTTGTCCGAAGAAATAGTTTTGGTTGAGGAGAACAAACAATTATGAGATGATGCCTGGTGCTGCGAAAGTACGAAAGAATTTTACGTTTAGAAATTTATTTCCTATGTACTCAGTAATAGTGAAGGATATAATTAATAGCTCTGTTATGTCAGATTAAATATTAGTATATTTTTTCAACAATTTAGTTTGCTGATGTTGATTATTGTTATGCAGTAGATAAATTGTAAAAGAAATTCGTTATTAAGTAAATTTTCTTTTTTTTATAGATATAACTTGTGATCAATGCGTTTTGCAATGGCGTTATATAGCTGGGAATAACTGGGGAATGTGTCCCGATGGTAATGGAGCTGTTGGTTGTGGACCTCAGGAAGAGTTTAGATCATGTGCCGATATTGCATTAGGAGAAGGTATTCCCAAACGTCCAATCCGTCCTCCAGTTCGTCCTACTTTACGTCCAAAAACAACTACCAGCAGCACGGAACCCAGTCAACCAGAGGAAACCTCCGAACCATTCAACTATGTTCCATTGCTTGTTATATTTATATTATTTTTACTTGGTTTGCTTCTATTCGCCGTTTGGTATTTATATCGAAAAAACAATCCACTTATTGCTCAATGTAAAGAGTACATCGATAAACGTTTATGCAACAGGAAGCTATTACCTGATGCGATTACGACTGCCTCTCAAAAGAGATCCACCCTGTCCGCATTTACAACAGTACCTCCACTTGTAAATAATCCTTTAAAGGATGTTGACAATCATCAATCTCCCGAAGATGTTCCAGTTCCACCGCCACGTCAAAAGCGTAACTCTCGTGTCAAAGAAATGTCTCCCGATGAATCCAGTGTAGCATGAAAACATTTTAACGTTTAACTATTTGTTTACTCACTTTTTACATTGTTAATTCTCATAAAATAATTTTGTAACAAAAGCTCATTATCGATTAACGAAATGTTCCGCTGTTCATTCAGTTTGGTACATTTTCATTTAGTCTCATTATTTATTTTTTAGTATTTGGAATATGGAAAATTAACAAATATACCTTTGACTGCCCTTAACTTGTGTTCCATGTAAACTTACAACAAAAAAGATGAAATGTAACAATACTTTACAAAACTTTTATAAATGTTTAAATATAGTTTAAGTTCATTTAAAATATAAGAATTACTCATATTATAAAACATTATTTGTCCAATTACAAACTAAAATAAAAATAATAATTCAAATAACACTTGAATCCTAAGAAAACTGATAACTTGTAAATTGAGTTCGTATTTCCTTCGTTGAAATACGGTCACAATAATTAATATAAATCCATGTTTCTTTATTTTTAATTATGTGATAAGGAACTATATACAAATATTAACTTATTCTGTTAATAAATCTATAAACTATTGTAATTTTTATATAACTATTTATTGGGCTGCGGAAAATTAGTACCCATTCCGGGAGGACATTTGTATTGGGGCTATGAGAAATAATAAATCGATCATGAGAAATTTCAATAGACTTCGACCTTGAAATTTCACGCCCGTGACCGATTGGTTGAAGTATATATCTACATAACAATATGCTATTTCACTTACATACATGTTTCACTTATCACTTTACTGCATTTTTATATTTACCATAAAAAATGATGGGGGGTATATTGGGTTTGTCATTCCATTGGTAACATGTTAAAACATTCGTCTAAGACCGCAACATGTATATATATTGTCGATCCTGGTAAGATTCTAAGTCGATCTAGCGATGTCAGTCCGTCTATCCGTCTATCTGTCTGTTGAAAGCACGATAGAGACCGCACCGGATGAGCTAGGAAGACGAAATTATATAAGGTTTGTTTGGTATTGAAAATGGGCACAATTGGATTGTAAATACAAAGTTTAAATTTTAGACTGACTGTTAGATAGTAGGAAGAATATTGCAAAAAAAGGGTGTGTCACGCCGACCCACAAAAATGCACGATTTTGGTGTATTTTGTTATATAATATGTCTCAAATGTGAAGTAAATGGAGGTAAACGATGAAAATTTCGATGTATCATTAGTTAGAAGAAAGAAACTAGGCAAAAATAACGCGTGTACCGCCCACTTTCCCGTACGTCTATAAAAATCTGTAATTTTGAGCATTTTAGTACGTAATATATCTCAAATATGTAACGGAAAAACGTACAAAGGTAAAATTTTTTTATGTCATCAGGCAGTTTTGTTAGACTCAATAAATGTATATGTTTCATCCACCCATATTAGGTCAGATTAAAATATATGGCATTTGTCAAACGCAGACCCAGAAAAATCCGTGATTTTTACGTATTTTGTCATAAGTATACTTTAATATATTTTGATGGTGGATATTAAAGATTTGGCCAAACCGAATTTAACATTCTTACTTGTTCCTTTTTATATCCTCCACCAAAGGTGGTGATAGAGAGTATATTAAGTTCGTCATTCTGTTTGTAACACCAAGAAAGACACATCTAAGACCCCACATTGTATATATATTCTTGGTGTACATCGAATTCTGCGTCGATTTAACGATGTCCGTTTGTCTGTCCGTCTGATTAAAACATGCTCACGCCGAAACTACTTTACCAAACAAATTGAAATTTACTCATATGATTTATTATTCTTCTAAGCAGTTT
>JACGTJ010010454.1:0-11220 GCA_014858695.1 Chrysomya rufifacies | reverse complement strand
TTTTTTTACAAAATTTAAAGACAATTTTCCTCAAAAAGAAAATTATTTAAAAAATTTGGAAATGGTGAAAATTTTTCTTTAAAACAAAATTGTGTAAAATTTTAAAAGAAAATTGTGTACAATTTTCTATTGAAAGAAAATTTGTAAAAATTATGGAAAATGTCGAATATTTTCTTTAAAAAAAATGGCGAAAAATTTTCCTTGAAAGAAAATTATGAGAAATTTTCTTTAAAAGAAAGTTGTGGAAAACTTTCTTTAAAATGAAATTATGGAAAATTAAAAAAATGTAAAAATTATAAAAATTTTCTTTAAAGGATAATTGTAAACAAAATTTCTTTAAAGGAAAATTGTGGAAAATTTTCTTTAAAGGAAAATTGTGGAAAATTTTCTTTAAAGAAAAATTGTAAACAAAAATTCTTTAAAGGAAAATTGTGGAAAATTTTTTTTAAAGGAAAATTGTAAAAAAAAAAATTCTTTAAAGGAAAATTGTAAAAAAAATTTCTTTAAAAGAAAATTTAAAAAAAAAATTTTTTATAGGAAAATTGTAAAAAATTTTCTTTAAAGGAAAATTGAAAAAAAAAATTGTCTTTAAAGAAAAATTGTGGAAAATTTTCTTTAAAGGAAAATTTTCCATTAAAATCAAATTGTGGAAATTTTTTGTTAAAGAAAATTCTGGAAAATTTTCTAATAAAAGAAAATTTGTAAAAAATATTCTTTAAAAAATTTTCTATTTTATATAAAAAAAAATCTCTAAAGAAAAATTATGAAAAATTTTGTTAAAATATAATAATTTTTTTCAAAAAAAGGACAATTTTTGGGAAATTTTTTTCAAAAGAAAATTTTCTGTAAAAAGAAAAATTTTCAAAAATTTTTGTAAAAGAAAATTTTACAAAATTTTCTGTAAAAATAAAGTTTTTGGAAAATGTTCTGTAAAAAAAAATTTTGAAAATTTTTCTGTAAAAATAAAATTGTTGGAAAGATTTCTGTAAAAAAACGAAACAAATTATGGAAAATTTTTTACCAAGAGATTCTTTTGAATTTTCAATAAAAGAAAATTTTTTGGAAAATAGTTTATGAAAAGAAACATTTTCTAAAAAAAGATTTTTTTAGGAAAATTTTCTTAAAACATTAAAATTTTAAGAACAAAAATTTAAAATTCTTCTACAAAATTTTCATAAAAGGAAAATTTTTGAAAAATTTTCTACTTATGGAAAAACAGAATTTTGGTTATAAAACTTTGTACAAAAAAATGTTCTTAATTCTATTGTTGAAAATTTTTCTATGAAAATTTTTCTATAAAAAAATCGTTAATGAAATAAAATTTTTTAAATAAATGTCTGATTATTTTGCAAATGTTTTAAAAATTTCTTGAGAAACTGATTAACAATTTCTTTTTTTTAGTTTTATATTTTAGTTTATTTAAAGTTTATTTATTTCTTTAAGCTTTTCTTAAGTTTTCTCTATATATTTATTCTAAATATTTATTATTTTATATAAAAAAAAAGTTAATAATTAGACTTTAAATCTCAAACCACTCAAAGTCAACATTAAAAACTACATGACATTTTATTGAAATATTGAACATTTCTAATAAAATAATAAAAAAATTTACACATAGAATTGATATAACATCTATAAAGAAAGCAACAAAAACAAAAAAAAAAATATAATAATAACATTGACATCATAATCACTTTGCTTATCAATTACAAACTGGGCGTTGAAAATTAAAAATAAAAACACAACAAACACAAAATACTAAAAGCTTAATTTGCATTTTAAATCTAAAAGGAAAAAATATAACTAAATGGCAAAATAATCTCTAAAATACAAAAACACTTTAATAAAACAAGGCAACACATTTTTCTAATATTCTTTTTTTTTTGGGAATTATTATTTTAAATAAAATTTTAAGCTTTAATCATTATTTAAAAATTTAAATTCATTAATCATCAAAGTAGTATGTTTGTTTGTTTGTTCGTTTATATTTTAATTAACTTTTGAACATTTTAATGTAGATTTTTGTTTTGACAAAATCCTGGCTTTTAGAGTTAAGATAATCCTGCCCAATCACCCCAAATAAACTGCATGACATTAACTTTAATCAAGTAGTTGGTAAATTGTTTTTGATTAAAAATACCATAAAATAAAATGTAAATAAATTATATTTAAAATAACTTCATATACAATGACACTAAGTGGCAAATAAATGCTTATTTAAACAAAATAAATGAATTCTAACAACTAAACAAAAGAAAATTTGTTAAAATTCATTTAATTTGTTTAAGGAAATGTATTTTCTTTACCGCCTAGTGTTTTATAAACAATAATACACAAAGATCACTAGTTTTATATACTAACGGTATTATTCATATTTTGTCTCTCTCTCTCTCCTTTTCTCTCTTTTTCCCTTATTATATTTTTGCTCAATTCTCCCATATTGTTGGCTAAACACTAATATTACTTTGTGTTTGTGTGTGTGTATGTATGTATGCACGTACTACAAAAAAAAACATTAAAATCCTGTTTATGTGTTTGCATACAAACAGGATCCAGTTTAAAACCTGGACCAGAGCTAAACATATTCTCATCTGGTTCATCATCGTCATCCTCAAATCCCACTCATTCGTATATCAATCACAATGGCAATGGTGCTAAACCGGGCTCATCATCATCGATGGGCAATAATGGTTATCAGACCGGTAACGGTTATATGAATAAGAATATTGGTAGCCTTAGCAATAATAACAATAATAACGGTGGTTATAGCAATCACAATAATAATAATGGTCACAATGGTGGCAACGGCGCCTCAAATGGTAATGGTCAGAATGGTGGCAACGGACAATACAACAATCCGTCCATCATAGATCCCCATTACGTGTTTGGCGCACCGCAGTCAATACCCGTCTTACCAAATCTGCCTATCTTCCCTTATAATTCACCCACTCTAGCTCCATCTTTTCAACAATTCCCCCAACCCAATCATCCAGGTAGCGTACTCAATCCAGGCGTTCCTCAGGGTCTACAGCCGGTGAATCCATACAATCCACCGTTCGTATTTGGTCAACAACCCTTCTACAATGCACCCGGTGGTACTGGTGGACCACCCGGTGGTAGTGCTGGCATTTTGGGTGGAAGTGGTGGTGGTTTGGCTCCCTATCCCGGTGGCTATCCAAGTCCAAATATGTACAATAAGCCTCCGCCACAATATCAAAATCAAAATCCCTACAATCGTCAAACTCAAACTCATCCAAATTCAGCTGGGCGTTCGTTGGTAAATGTGAAATTTCTTATGGCTTTGGCCGGTTTCGTTATTATGTTGCAGAAGTTTTTGCAATACAGCACGTAATATTTTATTTTCTTCAGTTTCAATTTAATAATCATCATGCATTTTTAAAATATTGATTTTTTTGTTTGGCGATTTTTCTTTTATTTTTATTTTTTTAATGCGTTTTATTGTTTCTTTAAAATTATTATAATTATATTAATATAAAATAAAAAAAAAAAAACTACAGGTATAAACAATTTAATTTTTTTTAAACAAAATGTTAAAAAAAAAATAGGAAACTGATTTAAATAATAATAAAAAATTAAGTTAATTCTTGCAAGCTTTTCACAACATTCAATAACTACTCTGAGTTGTGCAGAGAAAACTTTAATACATGTTCATAAAGAGTCGAAAACTTATCAAAAGACAAAAGCTTAGTGCTAGGAAAACAGGGATTATTTCTATATATTCATAAACTATATAAGATATATTAAAAATTTATCAAAAGACAAAAGCTTTAAGAGCTTAATGGTAAAAAAGCATAGAATATATATTTACATAAATTGTATTTGAACTTATGGAAAAAGCTTTTGATACAGTTCATATAATATTAATATTTATAATTTAAAAAAGCTTTCTTGATTTCACAAATTTTCTTCAATACTTTGAAATGTATTTTAGTTAAGCCTAAATTATTGGAAAACAATTTTTTATGATTGTTTGTATATTTATTTAGAAAAAAAATAATCATGGTATAAAAAAGCTATTTAAGAGCTTCTAAAAAGTTGAATATTTCTTAAAATAGCTAAAAATTAAGCTTTAAACTTATAGTTTATATTAACTTCTAACTGATTTCCCTAAAGCTTAAAAATCTTAATTTAATCTAGTCTTAAAACTTTTAAAAGATTGGAATGTTTTACTTTTATTTGCAAAATCTTATAAAAGTTTCAATTAACCCGCAGTATTTGCTTTTGAAAGTTCAAATAAAAGTTTTATGAAATGATTTTCAACTTTCAATATTTAAAACAAAAATCTTTAGCTAGAACTTTGCTGTTAAGAAATACTAAAGCTTTTAGTGTTAAAGTTCTATTGAATGCTTGATAGGATTTATAAAGCTCTATCACAGTTTTTATAATGTAATATTTGCTTAAGTTTTTGGGTGTTTAAAATCATATAAAATGTTGCCAATAAAATTTCTTTAGGAATGATTTTGAAAGCTTAAATTTAAATTGATTTTTATGCAATAATATTAAGCTTTTAATACTTTCGAAGAAGTGTGTATTTACGGTTTTGTTAAAAAAAAATCAATCAATATCTTTCAGTAATATCATAAAGCTAAAGCTTTTAAAAGTATGAATTTCAAAAATAAAAATCTACTAAAATTTTTTTTATTGAAATTTTATTTCAATTTATTTCAGTAATAAAATATTATCTCCAGCTTTCTATAGTTTGAATTCTACTAAGGTTTTATGGAATAATGTAAAGCTTTCAAAAAGTTTGCTTAGATTTTTGTTGAAAACAAAAGCTTTTAAATTTTAAAAATTTGTATAAAGTAATGTAAAGCTTTTAATATTAAAAAAAAGCTTTCAAATTTTCTGTTTATTGGATTGTTTAAGCTTTTGTTTTAAAACAATATTTACTTAAACTTTCGTAATTTACAATTCAACTTAAATTGTTTCAATCAATTTCTTAACAAATCATTCAAAATACCACAAAACAAATAAATCTTTTCTATAGCTCTATTAATAACACATTAATAAAGACATTTTCCGTTGAACTTTACATAAAATACAATGAAAAAAAAAATGAAACATTCTTTTGTGGTTTTTACTATAAAACAACTGCATTAGTTCAATGTTGCACATGAAAAAGAGCTAAAGATAAAGACAATTTCATTTAAATTCCCAGATATTTTCTTTTCTACTCTTTGATTCAATTTCATTCACATTAAAAACAAACAATGCAGAAAAAACATTCACTCTTGCATATAAAATTCTTTGTAAACTTTTATTTGATCATCGTACTCTCCGCCCCCACCCCCTCCACCTCTTCAATTCATTGCTATTTGAAAAAAAAGAGTGAATTTAAGCTCGTTAGGGACCAGAGGATAATGAATTAAAGGCAAAACCATAATGGTGACTGCAGGACAATGAGATTTTTTCATTCCTTTTTCTCTATGGATAATTTCATATCGTTTTTTTTTACACTTAAGCAAATGCTAAACGTATGCAAAGCAATTAAATTACAATACAAACCTAAGTAAACAGAATCTAAAGCTATTTAGCGAAAAGTTAATTTAAGTTTTTGTTTTATTCAAATCAGTTTCCTAAAAAAAATACTAAATGTAAAAAAAAACTGTTTATTAAAACAATCAATTCAATAAACCAAAATAAATGTTAATAAAACAAAATGATAAAAATTAATGCCAAAACTACAAAAAAAAAAGAAACCATAACAGCAACATAAATGTAATATAAAATTAATTATCCTTTTTCTTTTTTTGTAATAAACTTCTTAAATAAACAATATAAACAAATATTAAAACATAACCTATAAATATAAATGTAATGAATATAAAATAACAAATTTTTGCAACTTAAGGTTTTCTTTAAATGAATTAATTAACAATTACTTTAAACAACGAACAGTTATGAAACAAATTAAACAAAATAATATTTTATTTTTTTATATTAATAACAAAAAATAAAAAAAGTTAAGGCATTAAGATAATTTTTTTTTATAATAAATAATATTGGCAAACAAATAAGGCCTGGCCACATTTCTTAGCCATTTTTAGTAACAAAAAAAAAAAAAGAATCCCAAATTTTATAATTTCATTTTGTAAACGTAAAATGTTCAGTTTTTTTGAAAAAGTTTTGATTTATACATATTGCAAGCTATCCATATAAGTAAACTGCACAAAGTTTTAAATTTACACACGTATACGTCAATAGTATATAATTAAGCTTAGTAATTTTATGTCTTTTTTAAAAAGCTAAAAGCATTTTGATGAACGATTTTGTTGAACTTTATTTTCCGAAAATTTTTTATCTTATGATAAAGTTTTTTTCCATATTAATCGTAAGCTTTGTGCTTTAAGAATTCTCTTTGTAATTTGCATCCATATTTTTACATTAAAATTAGTTTTTTTAAACAACAACAACAAGAACAACTACTTTGTTATAATTCAAAGTTCATTTAGATTCAATATTGCGAAAAGCTTAAAGTTTTTCCAAAGAAAACTAATCATAAGCTTTGTGCTTTAAGAATCATCTTCGTAGTTTTCATTATTTTAATTACATTAAAATTTAGTGATTTTAAACAAGAAAAACAACAACAATAACAGCTTTTATAATAATTCAAAGTTCATTTAGATTCAATATTACGAAAAGCTTAAAGCCTTTCTACATAAAACTAAAAAAAATCATGATTATTATGAATTGAAAGGTATTCAAAAGCGCTTAAAAAAGCTTCATATAAATGAAAGTTTTGTGACTTAATATAATATTAAGTTTCGTTCAAATAGAGGTTTGTCCATTAAAAGCTTATTGTTTAAAAATCAAAGCTTTTAAATAAAAATTTATAAAGCTATTCATAATATATTTTTTGTATTAGATCTTTTTAAGCTTTTGTATTGAAAAAAAAGTTCAATGTTAAACTGTATTGATTTCAAGTTTTCTGGAATTTTCAGTTAATAGTTTTACAAAAAAATTTTACAACTTTCAATATAATTTGAAAACAAATTTTGGCGATCACACAATTTATTGAAATCTCGAGGCATTTGTTATGGTTTTAGAAACTTTTTATTGAAATAAAGCTTAAATTCAAAAGCTTTTTATTAAATTTAGTACTAAAATCACAATAATAAGGTTTTCTTTTTATTTTAATAGAAAGCTCTAAAAATTATAATAACCAACTTTTGTAAAAGTCCTCTATTGCAATCAAATCATTTATTTTAAAACCTTCTTTATAAGATTTTAGTAAAACTGAGCTTTTTTTAACACTTTTCTTATTGCCAAATTTTATAAAAATTGTCTTTATATACACTCAATTAAAGCTTCTTCAATTTCGTTCTAACTTTTATTACTTCAACATAAAAACATATTTAAGTGTAAGAGCAAAAATTAAAAGCTTTTAATAAAGCTTATAAAACTTGTGGAAATTAAAAGTTTCTTTCAATATATGGACCTGCAGAAAAGCTCTTAAAAAGTTTCAAAATTAAATTAATCATAAAACATTATTATAATATTAAAACTCAACTTTTTCTTTGAAACTGAACTGTTTACTTTTATTTAAAATTTTATTTACAACAATCATAAATAAAATCTCTGTATGTCATTTTAAATGTCAGGAAGTAAATGTAAAACAATTATTGTAATTATTAAGAAAATACAAAGAAAATCTTAAATATTAAAGCTTATTTTTTTTTTAGTCATACAAAACTTATTTAAGTCTTTATGGTCATTTAATGGGTTTGACTTTAAATATATTTTTAATGTTTTTTTTATATTATTCTTATTACATAATTTTAAATAAACAAAACAAGTTTTAAATAAACAGCAACAAAAAAAAACATTTTGAATTTTTTGGATATCAGGAAGAAACAAATTAATAAAAATTCACAACAATGTAAATTTTATTTTATAAATATAAAGCTTTTTTAAGAAAAAAAGACAAAGTCAGAGAACATTAACATTTAAAATTTTTTCAATACAAGTGGTGAGTTTTGAAATGTAAATCGTTATATTTGATATTTGAAAACAGAGAAAACAATTAAAAGACTTTCATGCTCTTAGAATCACTTGCTAAACAAAATTACTCCAACAAAAGAGTAAAATTCTAACCGTAATTGGTGATTACTTTAAAACGTAAATGTATGAACAATCTTGTTGAACGAAACTCAATGATGACAATTAGTTAATTTACAATAAATCGCAGAATTATTAGAATTTGTGCAGCGATTTTTCTACAAAATTTTAATGTTTTATTTGTTCGAATAAAGTTTTGTTTTAAAAATCATAACAACATTGCAAAATTATTTCAAAATTTACTAAATATGTGTAATTTGTAGAGAAAACTTAAAAGGAATTACTAATAGTTAGGACAATTTTAAACGCGCATACACAAAACATAAGAAAGTAAAGTTGTCCTCACTGCTGTTGCAGCTGTTCTGATGAAAGTTGCAGCAACTTTTTTGCAACATTACATTTACTATGAATTTAATACACATGAATCTCATAAGTAAAATTTATTTGCTGATTCCATTACACTTACAGTTACGACAGAGTAATGAAACTTTTAAGTCAGCTAATAAAATAATGCAATGCTTTGTATGAGTTTGTAAAATTTATACTTACCCAGCAAACACTAAAGTTTAAAACAAAATTAAAAACAATTCAAATTTTCTTTAAACTTATTCTCAAACGTGTTTCTTTACGGTTTCACAAATTTGGATTGTAGTTTTTTGTGGACTATAACTGAATATTTGTTGTTACATTTTAACAAAACCAAAAATAAAGATTTTTTGTGTTATTATAAGAAAAATTTAAGCCTTGATATTATTGTATGAAAATTTTGTGGTTACAATTTCTTTTCCGAAAATAAATTTGTTTCCAGTTAAGTTTGAAATAGAATTTGTAAAAAGAAACATTAAATTTCATAGAATTCTAAATTTGCCTTTAGGTTCGAGAATGATCGATTTGAAAACATTTGAGATAAAATAATTTTTCAAACATTTACATAAACAATTCAAAATTCAAACTTCAATTTCAAAATTGTTTAATAAGTGAAATAGGTGTGATCAACTGCTTTAATATCAATGGATAAAAACATCATATTTAAAAACAGATTAAAACTGTTTTGTTTTTCTGGGAGATTTTCTAACACAATTGCAAAAGAATACAAAAAGCCAGTGAGCGAAAAGAGCTAGCCTTTTAGTTGAAATATATTAATTAATGGAAATATTAAACAATGAATATAAAGGTTAAAGATTTAAACATTTGCAAAATTAAGTATTTCTAATAAAACTTTTCAAAATATAAAAATTTCTTTAAAATTTGTTAATAATTTATTTGTAAATTTTTTTTAAGAAAAACCATAAATTTAATATTATAATAAAAAATATTTAAAGTAAATTACTTTGTTGTGTAATTTTTACGAAATAAATTAAATGTAAATTTCATTTATTATCATCCACATAATAATTTTTGTAAATATCCGTCCGTTAAACAATGAATTATTATTAATAATTACATAAATTTCATATTATTTACATTTCTTTCATAATTCATAATAATTTTATAACAAAAAAATCAAATTATTGATAAACAATAATGAACAATTCAATTAATTTTTAACATTATCATACAACATAATTATCTAATATAAATAACAATAATAATATAATTAAGCATAAATAAACAATTTTTAATAAAAATGCAAACAAAAACAAACTGCATAGAAAGAAGAATAAAAAAAAAACATACAAAAATGTTACTAACACAACAATTTTATGTTATTAACAGCGTTAAATGCTAACAAATAACAGCAACATTATTTGCAATTATAATTAACATTAACAGGGTTTTATTAACAACAACAACAACAACAGCAATTAAAACTGCTAAATTTATATATTTATATAACAAAAATTTAGAAAAAAAAAACGTATAAAAACAAATGTGTTCAGTTTTATTTTTGATTACGAGTATTAAAACGTAAATATTTTTTTATTATTAAAAAAAAAATTCAAATAAAATTAGGATATTAAAAAAAAATTGGCTAAAATGTCAAAAAAAAAAAAATAATAAATTTTTAAAATGTAAATATTTAAAGTATTTGCAAAATATTTATATGAAAATTTAAACAAAAAATATATAAAAGACTTATTAAAAGATTAATACAAACAAAAATAAAAAACTACAAGTTTTTTTCTACTTTAAGCCTAAATAATTTAAGTTAAAAATTTTAACAAAATTTTGAAAAAATAAAAAAAAAACATAAAAAATAACTTAAACAGTATTTAAAAATACCACGAGTAGTATTAAATTTAAACAATTAAATATTTAAAACTAAAGATATAAAAACGAAAACTATTAGTATTTTAAGAAAAAAAAAATCAACTAAAACTCAAATAAAAAGTTTACTCGTAGTCGAGATATAATTGAAAATCTATTAAAACGAAGGAGAAATTAGAAAAGTTATTTAATGTGATAATAAATATTGAAATTTTGTTTATAAATTTAAAATTTTTTAAATGAAAGTACTGTGTTGATAATATGTAAGACAAAAATATGATGCTCATTTCTGTTCATCATTTATAGGCAATTTTTTAACTTTTAATGTTATTAAAAGTTATTAATTGGCGAGTAATCTTCTGTAAATTCAAAACAATAAAAATGCATGTTTTTGAATTTTCTTTTTATTTTCTTAAAAAAATAAAAAAACTTTTAGATATAAAAAAGCAATGCCATTAGGAAGACCTTCCACGAGCTTTAATAACATAATGAAGCAAACAACTGGTTTGTTCAGATAACTTTCAAATGTTAAGTAAAGTCAACCAAAGTTGTTGAAATGCTTTCATTAAGACAAATTTTGGATGAAAGAAGAAAATAATTTTTTCTTTCAAATTACAGTAAATTCATCTTTCCTTTCTTCACAAAATATATATACCTCTTCAGAGTTTTTATTAAAAGTCTATACCATACTAATTATTTCATGGTTTAACCGATCGATGTAAAATTTGAAGTAATTAAATGACATGATAAATTACAATGAAGTTATAAAATCAAATTGTCCTTTTAAGTTTAAGCAGCGATTTCATTACAAAACTGCGATTTCTGATTTCATATTCGCAATTGAAAAAAAAAAACAAAAGTTTGCAAAAGTAAATTATGGGAAATGTATGCATGTATTTATGTATGTATGTATGTATGTATGTACGTATGTAT
>JACGTJ010010446.1:3590-14557 GCA_014858695.1 Chrysomya rufifacies | reverse complement strand
TTGTATAGTTGATGTTGAAGCAGTATCTGCTGTAAGATCAAATGTGAAGAAAACAAAGTCTGTTCGTATTAACTCCAACAAGACGGAAAAATTTAGAACTTAAGACAAAAACATATCAAGGAGGTTAATACATTCAGTTACCCATCGAGCATTATAAACATAACCGGAACTTCGGAGGAAGAAATCGCTAACCGCAGTACGTACAGATACCCAAAAGAGGAAGTGACACTCATTGAAAAGGAATGTCCTAGATATCGCCCGTACTGCGATAGAATGGAATCCTCTGGGTAGCTGAAGAAGGTGACGACCATCACTAACGTGGAGTAAATAACATCTTCATAAAAACATTTCGTAATAAAAGAAAAAATATACAGAAAAGTGCAAAAAACTGCAAAGCACCAGTAGACCATGTATTAGAAATTATACCAAATATAAAATACTACAATTCTTAGTTTATAATCTATATAAGTCTCTATACAAATTACACTTAATTTGATTTCTAATTCAAATAAAACAATTAATTGTGACGTAATATAAAATAATTTATATTCTTATTCTTATTATTATTATTATTATTATCATCATATTTATCTCAAAATGTTTTCACTTAATATTTTCATATATTTAAATGAATACAAATTTTAACATCATCAATTCATTAGCTATTAAATATTCTTAATATTATTAAACTTTATCGTCGCCACCTATGTCTACCCATGTTAGCGTCTGATGATCTCCAAATTCTAAATATTTAACATCATCCAGATCGCCTTTCATTAACTGATCAGCCACAACTGTTATCACATTATCATCATTATCATTATTTATATCATTTGAAACTGATACGTTTTCGGCCAACAAATCATCAGCCTTAAATATAATTTTGTCTAGTGTTTCATCACAACCATCTTGTGACTTAAGATCATTGTCAATATCTATATCCGATTCGTTCTCCTGTATATTACTCAATCCCACCGAAGATGAAGTAGTCGTAATGCTGGCATTTTCTTTGGGTAGCTGTTGGGTGAATTGAGGCTGATTTATGATAATGGTATCATTTATATGTTTTGTTTGTTTCATATGTGTGAGTAGAAGTGGTTTGCGCATAAAACCCGCACCACATTCCATACACTCGTAAGGCTTTTTATCGCTATGTACAAAGCGATGAGCATTACGATTATCACGACTGTTGAATTGTTTGCCACATACTTCACATGCATATGGCTTCTTGCCACTGTGTATAAGCATATGTTTCTTATAATGTTCTGGATAAACAAATCCTGCACCACATATTTCACATTTATGAGGCCTTTCTCCCGTGTGTATAGCTTGTATGTGATAATCCAATAGACGCTTGCGTTTAAATGATCGTAAACATATATCACACTTGTGTAATTTTTCATTCAAATGTGTTGATTTCTTGTGACTGGCCAAATTGGTGCGCTGGGCAAAGGCCATGGGACAAAATTCACATTTAAATGGCTTCTCTCCGGTATGTATGCGTTCATGATCTTTGATTTCAGGTCTACGGGCAAATGATTTTCCACAGATGCGACAAATAAAAGGTCTCTGACCTGAATGCACTATTTTATGAACTTGCAAACTATGTTGCGTAGTAAATGTCTTATTACAGACATCACACTGAAAAGCTCTCACCGAAACGTGCAGCTTCTTGTGTTGATTTAAATTCTGTTGGTTCAAAAAACGTTTATCACACTGATCGCACTGATAGGGACGCGGCCTTTCCTTATGTATTTTCATGTGCGTCTGTAGTGTATATTTGGAGGCAAAATCTTTGGGACACTCTGTACATTTAAAGGGTCTTACACCTGTATGAGTGTTCATATGTTCATCCAATATGGATTTGGAAACATACATTTTCTGGCATACAGGACATTCGTGCGGTTTGTTATTATTAAAATGCATACGTTTGTGTATACGATAAAGACGAGATGTGGTAAATGTTTGTTCACAATACTCACACTGTATGACATGACCGATTTCTGAATGAGTTCTGAGATCTTGTCGTCTAGCGAATCCTTCGTAACAATGTTCACACATGTGAAATTTAGAATTATGAAATGTTTGAAAATGCTCGATTAACGTATGACGTTCAAATTGTGCTGATATCTCACATAGTAGACAAATGAAGAAATCATTTTCTTTTCTACAAACCGGCTTGGGAGGAACTAATGTTGCCGTCTCTAAAGATTCTTTAACATTTATTTGATCATCATTATCGACATGTACATTTTCTGATGTAGTTGATTGTTGGGATTCTTCACAATTGCCTTCACTTGTAAAAATATCCGTACTAATTATAAAGTTAAGATTGTCATCTGAAAAGTATGATGTGAATTGTAATATTAAAAATAATGAAAAAATTTATTATTGCAAGTAATTGCTAAATTTGAAATATAATAGAAGTTTATATCTTGTTTTGTTCTAGTTCAGTTCTAGTTCAGATCTAGTTCAGATCTAGTTCAGTTCTAGTTCAGTTCTAACTCAGTACTAGTTCAGTTCTAGATAATTCTAGTTCAGTTTTAGTTCTAATATTGTTAAAGTATTATTGTAAACTATAAAAGATACTAACCTTCGTTATTTTGCGGAACAATTTGGTCAGTGTTGACATCATATATGATTATGTCTTCAATAAAAAAAAAATTATAAATTATTATCCACATTAATATAAACTGGTATAACTGGAGTTTGAAATACATACCCTGACCTTCCAATGGTATATCTTGAACTTCAATAGACTTTTCGGAAACATCTAAATTTACCAAACCATCTGACAAATTTAAAACTCCCGAAGGTAAAGAATTCTGAGCGACATGTTCATTGAAAGCAGCAAAATCGAATTGATCCGTAATCATTTGTGGACTAACATCAACAAAACTAACATTTTCCATAACAGGCACTTGATGATTTTCTAAAACATTGGCGTTATTGTTATTGTTATTTATGTGGTCTTCACATTCAACATCTTCCTCTTGAACTTCTTCCACGAGATCCATTTCTGTTAGACCCGTGAAATCTGAATTAACTATATTTTCAATGATATTTTCATGATTTTCTATTAATAATTTGTTATTTGTAACATCATGTTGCACTAAAGATTCGTTGTTTATTGTTGTGGTTTGCAATAAATTATTTAAATTTTGTATTGTGGAATTTTCTTTGTATGAACTTAAAATTCTTTCCCTTATTTGGGAAAAACGTTTTTCGAGACTTTCATACTCTAAAACATCGGCATTGCAGGAATCACACAATAACTATTAAATAATAAAAATTGTTTAAAATAATTTAGCAATGTCATATATTACATACTGTGGAATGAGCCATAGATTCCTCCAAAGACTTATCTAATATGGTACCCAACAAATCGGCCAGTGAACATTCCACTTGTCCATCTTCTCGTAATCGTTGCTCAAACATTAACCAGGGTTCTTCACCCTCCACAAACTCATGATCACACAAATAACAGCGCACAGATTCCATTCCATCGAATGTTTACCAGGCCAGCTGCTTAAAATTTCAACTGTAGAAGTTTGTTTCAACAAATTAAACATTATTTAAAAAAATTATTGTCGTAAAATGTTTTTCAATCGAAAAGGATAATAAAATATTTAATCTATGCGCCCTTCAGTCCGTCAGATTTTTACGAAAAGCACATGTATTGCCAACATTGCAATTCAAAATCAGACAGCAGGAGCACAGACAGAAACGACAACATACCCGTACAATTTGTTTTGTGTTTTAAAATATCCTTACACCTAATAATGTTTATGCAAATTTAAAACAGTAATTTTTTCCTCAAAATTTTAAGTTATTAAAAAATTTTAACAAATTTTATTCTTTTCTTAGCTGACAAATTGAAAAATGGCGTTTGTTGTTTTGTTTTGTGATGTCAGCTGTCTTTTGAAAAACAACACCCAGAGTTGCATTCACTCATATTTTCCGCTATTTAACGGTTATCAAGTTCAAAAAGAATTCGTTTAAAAATAATTTTTATATTATTAACTTATTAATAAATAAATGAATAATTAGTGTAGAGAAGCCTTGTATGATTTTATGAAATCACTACCAATAATAAAAATAATTGTTTATCTTAACAATACGCAGTTTACATATATAAAATAAATAAAATATATAAATTAATAAAAGCAAAAAAATTGAGACAATTTTCCACAAAGCAATAAATGCATTGTGTTAATTTGATTCTTCTAAATAATAAAAAGAAGACAGTGTTAAAGCAACTTTTTAGAAGGTAACTTCCAAATGTTTGTAGTTCATGATTCCTTGAAAGGCTTTTGTGTTTTTGATTCAGATAACAAGTGTCAGTCGTTTATAATTTTGGTAAAATTTCTTTTGGGAAAGCTTTTATTGAAAGAACTATACAGAATTTATATTTTTTTACGTAATTATATAGTAATAGAAATAAAAACAAAAAAAAATGTGAAAAATTAAAATAGGAGAACCTTCGGCTTTAAACTTATAAATGCAAGTTTGTGATACTGTATACATGGATCAACTTTTATATTTGTAAAAGTTTCGGCATAAATTGATATAATAAAAGTACCAACTGTTGCGTTTTTTGCATATATTTTTTATTTAGAACAATTTGAAAATGAAATAAAAATTTTGATCGTTTTGTAGCCAAAAACTTTGTGATTCAGGATGTCAATGAAAATCAACTCCTCATTTTTTAATCTATAAAAATAAGCAACAATTCATAGCCAAAAACTTTTAGATTATTTACAAGAATCGATATTTTTCTATTTTTTAATCTTATACCCTATTATGTAATATACTATTGTATTTGATTAAAAATGTGTACGTGTATTTTTTGATGTTTTTAATATAAACTAGTTATCTGTCAAAAGTGATAATCGAAACGATGTTGTTAAATTTTAATTATTTTTTATTCTCCCTATGTGAAAGGGTTATAAATGGAATACAAAATACTATGTAAATTTTTTAGTACTAAATTTAATGCACTACTTTGCAACACTGTAATGTAGAATTGATACACAAATATTCAACTCTGTATTAGTCACAGTGAAAAAAATGGCCAATACGGGAGTATTACCATTTGTTAGGGGCATAGATTTTACGAAAAATGACTTTAGTGTAAGTATAATATTTAACAAAATTATTAAAATTTTGTTAATTAAAGTCTTAAGAATGTAGGTAATATGAAAAATAAGAAAAAAGTCTTCAGTTAGTAACAAAAATAAGAATTGAAAAAGCAGCTGAAATTACATTGTATGTGTGTTGGTGAATAAAAAAAATTATGTCAAATAAGAACTTGTTCCAGCTGTCAGTATGAAAAAATTCTGCTGCAGCGCTGCTCTAATGTTTTGTTTACAAACAAATTATGTTTTTGTTGTTTTGAATTTTATTATTATTTATAATATTTATTATTTTTTGTTTATTTTTAGGGTAATAATTTTCCCTCAGCGGTAAAATTAATGACACGAGTACAATGGCTGAATTTGGATAAGACAAATATGAAGGAGATTCCTGAGGAAATGGGAAATCTCCTTAAACTTGAACATTTAAGTTTGAAA
Organism: Chrysomya rufifacies; assembly: GCA_014858695.1. NCBI lineage: Eukaryota > Metazoa > Arthropoda > Insecta > Diptera > Calliphoridae > Chrysomya > Chrysomya rufifacies. The sequence continues at coordinate 8,984 of JACGTJ010010446.1, read as the reverse complement.
AATAACCAATTGGAAAAACTGTTTGGTGAACTAACTGAGTTGACTTGTTTGCGTTCTTTGAATTTGAGAAAGAATCAAATAAAAAGCAGTGGCATACCGCCTGAACTCTTTCGTTTGGATGAATTGACAACTTTGGATTTATCGCACAATAAGCTAAAAGAGGTGCCCGAAGGTTTGGAGAAGGCAAAAAGTTTGTTAGTTTTAAATTTGAGTCATAACAATATTGAGACGATACCAACTGCTCTTTTTATTCATCTGACTGATTTATTATTTTTGGATTTGTCTCATAATAAATTGGAAACCTTACCACCGCAGACAAGGCGCTTGGCTAATTTACAGACCTTGATATTGGCTGATAATCCATTGGAGTTATTTCAATTGCGTCAATTGCCTTCTTTGCAGAATCTGGAAGTTTTGAATATGCGCAATACCCAGAGAACTTTATTAAATTTTCCCACAACTTTGGATAGCTTGTCAAATCTGGCTGAGTTGGATTTATCGCAAAATAATTTGCCAAAAGTTCCCGATTGTGTATATAATTTGCCCAATCTCAAGAGATTGAATCTCAGTGATAATGCTATAACTGAACTTAGTTCCAGTGTAGAATTTTGGCAACGCTTAGAGGTTTTAAATTTGTCACGCAACGAATTAAAATCTTTGCCAGCAGCCCTCTGTAAATTGGCCCAACTACGAAGACTTTATTTGAATGATAATCGTCTAGATTTTGAGGGCATACCATCCGGCATAGGCAAGTTGTGTTGTTTGGAAGTTTTTTCGGCATCCAACAATTTGTTGGAGATGATTCCCGAAGGCCTGTGTCGCTGTGGTGCACTGAAAAGACTTAATCTATCATCAAATCGTTTGATTACTTTGCCGGATGCTATACATCTATTGGATGGTTTGGATCAGTTGGATTTACGCAATAATCCCGATTTGATTATGCCACCAAAACCAACTGAGGCTACTAAGGGCTCCGGCATTGAATTCTACAATATAGATTTTTCCTTGCAAACACAACTTCGCCTGGCTGGTGCAGCGGTACCACCCACTGTACCCGTCACGTCTACACCTAAGGATTCCACTGCCCGCAAAATACGCTTACGTCGTGGTCCACGTAACGATTCTGCTCAAGATTCTGCCAAGATTCTGAAGGGCATGAAAGATGTAGCCAAGGATAAAGATGATGCTGAAGCTAGTCGTTCTTGGTGCAATGATTCGGATGAAACGCGTCCCGAATCTCTTAAACCTAAACGTTGGGATGAATCTTTGGAGAAACCGCAATTGGACTATTCCAAATTTTTTGAAAAGGAAGATGGCCAATTGCCGGGTCTAACAATCTGGGAAATTGAAAATTTTCTACCCAACAAAATCGAAGAAGTTGCCCATGGAAAATTTTATGAAGGTGATTGTTATATTGTGCTTAAGACAAGTTTCGATGATATGGATCAATTGAATTGGGAAATCTTCTTTTGGATTGGTAATCAATCAACATTGGATAAGAGAGCTTGTGCCGCTATACATGCAGTGAATTTAAGAAATTATTTGGGAGCACGTTGTCGTACGATTCGTGAAGAGCAGAGTAAGTAGTTGTAACATTAAATATGAATTGATTGTTCTTCAATAATAAGTTCAATGGATATTTTAATATTTTATTAATCATTCTAATTACCATATATAGTCTGAATATCGCAAAAGGACAACAATATATTTTTTTATTCTAATTTTGTCAACACCACCCTATTTACTTCATAATTTGTATAAATTTTATTTAAACAATGACTTCTTATACAAAATTTAGATGACGAATCTGAGGAATTTTTAAATCTTTTTGATACGGAGGTTACGTACATTGAAGGAGGACGCACTGCAACCGGTTTCTATACAGTTGAAGATATGTTGTACACCATACGTTTATATCGTGTGCATGCAGCTGGTGCTTCTGTACATATGGAACCGGTTGCTGTAGAATTTAAATCACTAGATCCTCGTTATTCGTTTGTTCTTGATTGTGGCATAAAAATGTATATTTGGCTTGGAAGATGTTCTAAAAATACACTAAATTCAAAGACACGTTTAATGGCCGAAAAAATTAACAAAACCGAACGAAAAAATAAATGTGAAATAATTGTGGAAAGTCAAGGTAAGTTTATTTTTAAATCCGAACAAATACTTTAAGATGATTTATGATTTAACTATTGTAGGAGATGAAAGTGAAGAATTTTGGAAACAACTGAGTTGTGATCCGGAAGAAGCTCCTAAACAAAAGATCATACAACATGTTCAAGAGAACTTTGTTCCTCCAGCTCCTAGATTATATCAAGTGCAATTGGGTATGGGTTATTTGGAATTGCCACAGGTTGAAATACCAGAACAGAAATTGGTCAATACTTTGCTTGTTAGCAAAAATGTTTACATTCTAGATTGTTTTACTGATTTATTTGTATGGTTTGGTAAAAAATCAACACGTCTAGTTAGAGCTGCTGCCATAAAACTTTCTCGTGAATTATTCAATATGATTGCAAGACCTTCGTACGCTCTAGTGACACGTTTACAAGAAGGTACCGAAACTCAAATTTTCAAATCGAAATTCATTGGATGGGATGAAGTAATGGCTGTAGATTTTACACGTACCGCCAACTCTGTGGCTAAGACAGGAGCAGATTTAACAAAATGGGCAAAACAACAAGAAACTCGAGCAGATTTAGCGGCTCTATTTATGCCACGACAAAATCCTATGCCCCTTAGTGAAGCTGAACAGTTGGAAGAAGATTGGAATTATGATTTAGATGCAATGGAAGCATTTGTTCTAGAAGGCAAGAAATTTGTACGTTTGCCAGAAGAAGAAGTTGGACACTTCTACACGGGAGAATGCTATGTGTTTTTGTGTCGTTACTGTATATTACCAGATGAAGATGAAGAGGGGGAACTAGATGATAGTAAACCGCCACCAGATGATGAAATACAGTGTGTTGTATACTTTTGGCAGGGACGTAATGCTGGTAATATGGGTTGGCTAACCTTTACATTTACTTTACAAAAGAAATTTAAAACCATGTTTGGTGAAGAATTAGAAGTTGTACGCATTCATCAGCAACAGGAGAATTTAAAATTCTTAGCACATTTCAAGCGCAAGTTTATCATACACACTGGTAAACGTAAAGATAAACCAAAAACTCCCGATGGCAAAGCTCCGGTGGAGTTCTTCCATTTACGTTCAAATGGCGGAGCCTTGTGTACAAGACTTATACAAATACAACCAGATGCTTCCTATCTTAATTCAGCATTTTGGTAAGAAATATAATGTTAAAGAAATGGTTGTGTGTAGTGTATTATATAATATATTCATGATTACAGTTATATTTTATATGTGCCATTCGAAACTGAAGATGAATCCCAATCGGGTATTGTTTACGTTTGGTTGGGCTCGAAAAGTTCTCCAGAAGAAGCAAAATTGATACAAGAAATAGCTGAAAGTATGTTTAATAGTCCATGGGTGAGTTTGCAAATCCTCAATGAAGGAGAAGAACCTGAAAACTTCTTCTGGGTAGCTTTGGGTGGCCGTAAACCGTATGACACTGATGCTGAATACATGAACTACACGCGTTTATTCAGATGCTCTAATGAAAAAGGCTATTTTACTGTGGCTGAAAAATGTACAGATTTCTGTCAAGACGATTTAGCTGACGATGACATAATGATATTGGATAATGGTGAACAAGTATTCCTTTGGTTAGGTTCTCGCTGTAGTGAAGTGGAAATTAAATTGGCCTATAAATCAGCCCAAGTATATTAAATGTTTTATTTAATTTGAAATTTATTTTTATTACTCTATTATATTTGATTTACAGGTCTATATTCAACATATGCGCATAAAGCAACCCGAACGTCCACGAAAATTATTCTTAACACTTAAAAATAAAGAATCGAAACGTTTTACAAAATGTTTCCATGGTTGGAGTGCCCATAAAACACCACCGGAATAAATGAAATTTAATAACTTTAGTCTGCCAATTGCTGCTTGTCTTGCAAAATTTTGTAATGCACACAATTAAAACGATTTTTATTATTATTATTTTTTTTTTTAATTTTTTTATACAATTGTATTTTGTGTTTACACGCGTACAACCCACGTCTATTTATGTTAGTTTATTTTCCACTTTTACTTAATATTCATAAAGTATTTAATATTATATTAACTAAACTTCTTCTACACATTTTATATACATATTTACCAATTTGTTTTTTAAACAATAAATATAAATACATATAATCTAAATTTGTAAATTCGTTTATCTTAATTTGATGTTCAATTAAAAAAAAATTACAAGTAATAAGGATGTGATACAACTTTTAAGGCCCTGTCTTTAGGGATAATACAAAATGTAATAAATTATTTCAATATTAGAGATTTCCTGACGATGCTCACTAAATAATGCTCCACTTTCTATGCGAATGTTCCAGAGTTCCACTTTGACGATAGGATGAGTACCTTGACTTTTTTTAAATTGTTTCAAATTTAGTCCATGGATATACTAATTAGTGAGTAAGAACTTGTCTGCGGAGATTCTATGATACTCATCTAAATTCCTTAGCTACCATATTGTGTAATTTGTCAATTTTGTCCATCTCTAAGTCAGATAATGGGTGCGTAGTCTATTTTTTGTATAATTTGATGGGAAATCAAATTAGAACGTATGCTTGAACGTATCCACAATCACATTACGATAGGTACTGTTACTAACGTCGTTTCTCAACAAGAATAATAGAATGGTTAAGGAAAGCAGTGGTCCGCAGTACCACATTTGCAGTACCACCGAATCTTAACAGACTTCAAGTATTTAATCCAGGCATTCTAGTAAAGAGATATTGTGAACGTTGCATAAAAATTTCTTATGGTAATTTAGCCATTACCTATATGGACATGTTCCTACTTTAAGCATTGACGTTATATTGACCTACAGTTTTATTTAGCTAAGATCTTTATTAAATTAATAATTAATATCAAATAAACGCAGTCAAAGAAATTGATGCCATAGAACCAAAGAGCGGAGCACGCCCATTTTTCGCATTTAAGTTTTCCGTTACTATATTATGATTTAACTTAAACTTTGTACGTAATAAAATGCTTCAAAATTACAGATTTTCTTGGGTTTTGTTCCATAACTTCCTTATATATAATCCAATTCCCATTTTCAATACCAAACAAACCTTATATAAGGGAAATATTTGTCCCAAATTTCGTATTCTTAGCTCATCCCGTGCGATCTCTGTCGTGCATTTAAAAGATAGACAGATGGACGAACATCGTTAGATCGACTTAAAATCTTACCAGGATCCAGAATTTATATACGTGTTGGGGTCTTAGACGAATATTTTAACAAGTTACAAACGGAA
>JACGTJ010010445.1:0-11960 GCA_014858695.1 Chrysomya rufifacies | reverse complement strand
TTTAGTTCTAGTTCAGTTCTAGTTTAGTTCTGTTTCAGTTTTGTTTTAGAAAATGTTGCCTTATTTTCTATGGAATATTTATTTTGCAAAAGTTTTGTATTTTTTTGGATTCCATTATTGTCTCATTAACTAAAATCTAGTGAATATTATTCCATTAAGTTTATTTCTTTTTTTATATTTTATTGTAATCTGTACTTACAAAAACCTAACTAATTACACATGTACAATATTATAATTATGTTATAAATTGTATAATCCTCACAAAATAAGCCAATATGATTCTAAGAAATTAACTTACACGGATTTGTAATTTCCTTTTTAGCCACTTAATAAGATTACCTTGACATTAGTTGCTACATATTTTTAGGGATATAAAATAGTATTCACAAATATACATATGTATATGAAAAAAAATACCCTTACCAAGAAATAAATGAACATCAATCATAAAATCTCATTATAAAAACTTAAGTAGTTAAGACCAATAAGTAATAAAAATTTACATGTGGCATAAAATTGTAATTTACTAAAAACATTCTACAATACAGAATATACGATTTAATGTATAAAATAATTAAGAAATATGAATTATGTATGTATATTAAAATTAGCATATAAACTAAATTATAAGATTATTATATGTATGTGTGTATGTGTAAACATGTGTCAGATCTAGCTGGTGGAATATTATGTGTTTTTTTTTTGTGTATTATAATAAATATAGTTTTTATATTAATATCTTAAAAATATAAGATTTAATTGAATGAATTAAATATACATAAACCGAAGCAATATACTCAAATGGCAAAAACATTAAGGAAAAACCTTAAGTAGTAGAATAAATGAGACAACGGTGTATCTACGCCCAAACTAAAAGGTAAAAAGAGTGGACAGAAAAAAATTTTAACTGCAAATACAAATTAAGGACAAATATAAAATAGTTAAGAAATCATTTGGTATTTTTGGTTATGTTTTCAGTTTTCCAAGTGTGCAATATTTTTTTCATTTGTATTATTTGTATGAAGTCATACGTATAGAAATTAAATTGTTGTAGAATTTAATAAACAAACTAAAACTAAAAGCAATAATAGTGTAATATTTTATCAATTTAGTACACAAGGTATAATGGTTATATAAGCAAATTTATTATATTTGTAGAAATATTAGGGCGATACTTAAAAAACGGTAACTTTAAAGTAGTTCTAAGCATTAAGTTCAGGATCCATTTTTGTAATTAGAATGGGTCTATGATCCACTACAATTGGCAATAAATTAATTATTTTAATTCTAGTTTTAGTGTTTTGAGAAAATCTTCAGTATGTTATTTTATTGATAATATTGAAATTTGATTTAAAATTCAAGAATTTAAGTAAAGTTATAGGGATGCAAAATGATAGAATTAAACAATATCGGTAATAGAAAGTTAAACTTAGAAATAAAAATTAGCCAGTAGAAGTTGTGTCAGATATAACTTCATAATTACACCAGAAATGTTAAAATAGGCAATTTTGTAGGGTATTTTTTGTCATTTCAAGTTAAAATTGGATTCGTTAAGCCGATTCGTAAATGTGATTACTTTTATAAAAAAGATGCACGTTTGTTGAGTCTTAAAATTAAAACTAAAAGATTTAAAATGTTTAAAAATCATCGGATAAAAACATCCTAAGATTTCATCGGGGAATGTTGGAATGTTATAACGGTTTTCTTGAGCATTGTGGTTCAACATTTCAGAACCCTTCTTTCATTCTGTTGCTATGTAGCAAGGTGTGTGATTGCTATTTCTTCAATGTTTTTTTTAGAACTAGAAACAGTGAAAAATGTTTTTGATATTTCATATTTGGATCATTCATTATACATTAAATTCTCTGCAACTAGAGCCATTTTAATATTTTTATATACTCTTATTTGAGTATAGAAAGTATGACCTCATTTATATTTCACAAGTTGACCATATTTACTTAAGAGACATTGTCATTGACAACAATACATTTATTCATACATACACACTGACAGACAGACATTCATGCCAAAGTATAGAAATTCTAAAACAAATGCACATAATTGTACAATTTTATTATTGTATATATGAGTGGATATATACCTAAATATATATAGCGTAAGAAAATAAAGGAATATATACGTATATTTAAATATTTACACATACATACATATATAATCATAAAATATATATGCATAGATATACAAATACTATAAAACAACACGTGTCCTTTAGTGACATAATTTTCAAACTATAGGTTTTCCAAAATAACTATAACAATTTTGTCTTTAGCAACAGTACCAGAAATACATTTAGAAACTGTTAAGAAAATATCATTCCGATATATTTGTCTTATGAAATTTATAGTAAAATGCTTTTATAACTATTTCATTTAATATATTTCTAAATCAGTGTTTATGTATGTGTAAGTGTAACTAATATACATAGCAAATAATAGTTAAATCCTATATTCTAATACTCTACGGTAATTATCATGTTAGTATTTGCTATTCATATTCAAAGTGTATTCTGAGTCAGCGTTTAAATATAGTGTCAAATCTCTCTGGTAATTATAGGTAAGAATGTAGTGATTTTGTACATTTTGTTTTTGTTTTTTTTATATATATATTAAAAACATGATTATCATTTTGATATAAGTTAATGTTAAATTTTAACTATTTTGTAAATTACAAAGTGCTTGAGCAGAATCAATCAAGTAGCATTTAATAGTGTACAATCGCTATAGTAAATCCTCCTTAGTAAATATATAGGACAATAGTCCTGTGTAGCAAGATTTCTGTTTTGTGATCATTTGAGATTTTTAATTATTGCTTTCAACTGATACTAAGAGTTGTTTTACAGAGATATCTTAAACACATTCTAGGGAAATTAATACAGCACCTTTATATTTACAGTACTTTTATTTTATAAAAGTGCACTACACTTTCCAATAGTGATCTCTAAGGCCAAAAAAATCGTACCTTAAAAAGAGCAAGACTTAGTCGAAAAGTGAGTCGATGATATGCCCATATTCTAGTTGTACAAAATGACACATTTTCAGAAAGTGGTAAATATATAATTGCATAAGAATTGGTCTAATAATAAGGTAGAAGGAAAACTGGAAGAGGCATCCCAAGTTTCTTGGTACCCTGTTGTAATCACCCATTTAGTCTTTGTACGTACTTCCATTTTATGCAATGAAATGTTTCAAAAATGACTATTTGCATAGATTTTTGGTTCGTAAACTCCTTATTTATGAAGTTATTTTAAAAACTTTATATAATAAGAGCATTTGTGCTAAATTTTACCTCTATAGCTTCACCGGCGCGATCTCTAGAGTGCTTTTAACAGCCAGTTGGACAATGCCAGATCGATTTAGAATTTTACTGGGAGTATTGGACGAATAATTTAACATTTACAAAGTGTATGACAAATTATTATTTGATGGTGAGTATGAAAATGTTTAAATTTCCATAACGCCTTAAATAAGGCAATAGTTTATAATGAAATATTAAAACGAAAAAACTGCTAAGAGAAACAACAAAATATTTTAGGAAATTTTAAAATTAATAGACCGAAATGACCCATTTAAATAAATAAAAAAATAAGTTATAAGATATATAAGTCATAAAGTAACCAAAAAATATCTTTAACAAGGCTCAAATTTACGTTTAAATGTTTTGGATAAAATTGTATTAAACAAATTTGAGGTAAAAATGAAAAATTTCAAATAGTCATAAGAAAAACTCTTTGCTAGTCAGTATCAAATCCAAAGGGAGGATTGAATGTTTGCTATTTATATTCACTAGAATAAGTACGCAGAGCTCATTATACTCAAATATATAGCATAGTGTAATTTAAAGCAAAAAAAAAAAAAAAAATGAATAAAAACGAAAACTCATTAATTAAACAATATAATTACTAAGTCATAAAAAAATTATTAATAACAAATACCTTCAAATGAAAATAAAAACTATTAATTATTAAAATCCAACAAATTAATTCATACTTATTAAATGGGTCATTTGTTAAAGAAATGAAGAAAAACAAAAAAATATACAATAAACAGAGCAAAAGGTAAATAAATTAAATAATAAATTTAATAGGTAAGCAGGCATTAAGTTATAGTACATTACAAAAAAATATGATTTAAATACATTAGACTGCTAAAGAGTTGTAGAAAGGAGTAAACATAGTTTTTAACTATTTCGCCAAGGGAGAAATACAAATGACCACAGATTACCTTTGATTCACCAATAAACAATATTTTTAAATATCCGGGTTAATTTAAAACTTTTTTCGATTTCTCGCAAAATGAAACAAGGGGCTGAAGATAAATAGTAAAAACTTCGCTTTTTTTTTGGCACCAGTCTAATGTAAATATATAAAAAATCTAAAGCAATTATATTAAACAAATTGTTGATAGACTTCTATACACATATACATACTTTAACTACACTTAAGTACATACAAAAGCAACAACCATTAAACCAGGCCTTTTTAAGTTTTCTTCTTAACTCTATAACATCAAAACGCGAAAACAACAACAAATACATCCTTTTTAAGGACAATCCATTAATGTTAAATAAACCTCCATTAAATTGTGCGCAATCAGTGATTATTTAACAAATTTGTGGGTGTGTTTCTTCAAATTTCCAATTCTGTATATTTGTAAATTCTTGTATTTGTATTGTTAAATATATGTATGTATCTATATGTTCGTGTGATAAGATGATGAAGACAAATTATGTAAGGACATTTTTTTTTCTAAATACAATAAAATGTCTAAGCAAAATTTAAACAATCTAGAATGGTATATTGCAAAATAAAAATATAAAAACAATGACAACAACAATGTGGGTTATAATTTATTCAAAAGACATTTATATGACAGTATTGTTATTATTATTATTTCGTCTCTTAGGATATCCTTAATGTAGGCATTTGTTTTTATAGCAATTGCGTTTAATTTGAAACAATAAAACAGTAAATTGAGTGTTTAAATCAGCTGTGGTAAATTATTATGCCAGAATTTAATATAAAAAGATATGTAATATAAAAAAAGGATAATACAACAGATTAAATATGATTTAGATGGTGCTTCAGAAAACTATAGTAAGGTCAGAGGTCAATTTTTTGTCAAATATGGAGTAATATTGTAAAAGTCCAACATTTTTTAGGGCGTTTCACCTTAATTTTAATCGATTTTATGGCGTTTATATATATATAACAATATAAAAATTTAATTCATGTGAGTCCTTTTTTAGTAAATTTTGAAATGTTTTCAAAGGTCAAAGTTGAATTTCTAAAAAAAAATTTAAAATTTTCAAAAAATTTCAAAGTCGCGAAACCACTTTCAGTGGAAGGTTAATTTTCAATAACAATTCTACAAAATCAACATAATAAAACTTTCCCACAGCAATTTGTTATTGGCTCCGGAACAACTGATATCTTTTTCGCACAATCCTTTCAGACACAGATATATATAGAAGCTGAATCAAGCGACGTAATCAAATGTTATTAAACCGTAAAACTTTATCACAATTCTGTTATTTATATATAGAAGCTGAGTTTGCACAAGTAAATAAAATTAACTAAAAATCTATAAACCTAAAAGTATGCTATCATATTCGTACACAGTTTTGCTTAAATAATTTTGTGTTATTTTATATCGTAATTAAATCTGAATGTAAATTGTAACACAATATTTTAAAATTCATTTAAACATATTTTTAATGACTTCTAAAACTATTTCTAACATTAGAATCATTCTTTTTTTATATAAATACAAAAAACTTAACAACTTTGTTGGTTATTTTGGCGTTTTTATGTTACGAGCATCTCATATTCTGGCCATAAACTACAAACTCATTTACATTTTTATAACCTATTTTTCCTATTTCTTGTTTCTTCTTGTTACTTCACAGCAAACAATATCCTGTAGCAGCAACAGACTTTTAGTCACAAGAAAAAAATAAATAAATTGTTAGACTCAGGATCATATTTCGTAACCAAACAGAGGGTATAACACTTAATATCAATACGAAATTAATTGCCTAGAAAAATAATTACCTCAAACTTTAACTATAACTTTAAAAGTGTTTGTTCGTTCATTGAACATCCCCACTACACACACACATACACACATACTCTTAAGAAAAACTAACACTCATACTTTATATTCAAACACACACACAGACACCCAAAACTTTAACTATGCCTGTGAATACAACAATAAAATGAAATAAAAAACGTTTAAAGTAAAATAAACCAAAAAAATGTTTAAAAACGTTAAATTATGTGCAGAAAGACATTTATCAGAATGTCAAGAGCATAAAAAGGCTGTGTGTTGTAGTAATTGTAGTTGTCGTAGAAGTAAAATTTGTTACAGGAAGCAGGTTTGATAAGTTTTAGGCAAAATAGCTGAATATCTTGAAGGCAATTAAGGGTTTTTTGTTATAAATAAATAAAACTTCTGCAACAACTTTAGCATTTTATAGCAAATGGCAAATAACAATAAAATTTTAACACAAGCAATCGAATCCACGACGACTGTGATAAGTTACATACAACAATAAGAGTAACTAAAGAAGAAAAAAATCTGAATGAAAAAAAAGTATATTTTGAAAAAAGCGAATAACTCTCGCTACAAACGTTGTGTAGTAAAGTTTAATGTAATTAATTAATGTAAGTGTTTGAGAAAATAGCTGCAAAAAACAGATTCTTAAATTTTAAACATATACTAGAGTTAGGGTTGTTGTCGTCATCGTCATCGTCGTAAAATAAACTAATTAGAAAAGTTAAAAAAAAATGATTTAAACTTTTAAGCCTTAAAATAGGCAACACTTTTCTTTAAAACAATAAATTGAATATGTCAAGAAAGGAATTTTGTTGTTTTCTTTGAAATAAAATTCATGGACAAACATTATTTCTATATATAAATTTAAACAGAAAAGAAAGAAGAAGCTTGTTTGTTTGTTTGTTCAGAATTAGACATTATTCTTTTAAGATTTATTAAAAAACATTTTTCAATTTAATTAATGAAATTATTAAATAAAAAAATGGATTATATTTCTGTAAATGTAGCAAAAACAAAGTTTAATTTGTCATATTAAATATCATTTCAATATAAACATTTAATAAAATTGAAAACTTCTTATATAATAAAAAAAAATTGTTTGGTTTTGAATTCAAAATTCAATTATATTTTGTGAAGAAAGTATCTAATAAATTATGTTAACATGTTAAATCTTTGTACAATAAAAATATCATGTTCACTGCAATCATAATATAGTGTCAGACATATGTATTATATTTTATAAAAAAAATTCAAGTTAAAACTAAAATATTCACTTTCACACTAGGAGAGTGAGTTGAATTTAAGAAAGTTTACGGAAAATAATCATATTTTGTGAGAGAATCGCTTAGTGATTTTAATTATCAAAACCAGTGATGACAATTCAGCTCTTTTCATGCTAGACTTAAATATGATGGCCTCTTTCATTCATAGTTCCAAAAAAGCCACCGATTCATTTCCTTTTTGGGAAATGAAGAAAACTAGATAATTTGATCATTCAGTTGATAATTTAAATCAATTAATTGGAAACTATATATCAAATTGAAAATTTCAGTATAAATATTTGGTTTTCGCTTCAACTTCACTTTGTATCTGTGGAAGTATACGATCAATGCAGTAATGATAGGTTAAGTTCGATGGTTAAATTTTCTAGGCTAACACCCCATTTCACTAAAAAACAGAGAGTTAAACGCTAACTTTCAGTTCTGTACTTTAAAAATGTACGAATAACTTTTACTTATTAAGAAATGGTTCTAGGAACAGTTCTCTCTTTTTACTTCAATAATAAATATTTCAGGATATAAATACCTTAAAATAATGTTGTTGTAATTGTTCTTTTGATTCAACACTTACCTAAAAAGAGAAATAAATAAAAAAATGAAATTAGAAATTGAAAAAATTGTACAAATTATATACACTATTAATGGTTGCATAAAAAATGTAAAAAAAGAGAAAAAATATTAAATAATGATAAGAAAAAAAAATGAATTTATTTCTAATGGTTCTGAAACTGAACTTTTTTCCGTTTTCAACTGATAGCCAACACCATAATAGATGGAGAGGGTATAATATGTATACTGTTCTACAGATTCATCTACTGAGACGATTAAACGCTGTCTATCAGTACGTCCGTCTGAACGTTTGACCGGTTGTCTGTGCAATTTAATGCAAACTCTAAAAGTTGCTGACTTTTGAAACTATCGTTTAGAAATTTTGCACAGTTAGCTATTTTGGACCAGACCTAAAGAAATTGGCCATGATGGGTCCATTATTTATCTTAGCTCCCGAATAAATTTACCCTCGAAATGAGGTTTTGATCACATAACTTGCTGAAATGAGTGTTAATTTCATGAAATTAAGCATGTATAAGTGTTTTATTTATCTTGACTTTATGTGCTATTTTAATCGGTCCATTATTTCGATTATTCCATATATTTTGATGAAACTTTGTTTAACAAAATTTAATAATCATAGCTATATTAAGCAGTAATTAAATTTAATAAAATTTAATTTACATTACTTAGTCTTTTCTTGAAAAAACGATATTGTGAGAAAGATTTAAAAAATAAAATAAAATAAAAAATTTCCATTATAAATAAAAAAATTTTTCATTTATAATTTTTTTCTAGCCAGCCATGCCATGCCGTAAATTATATAAATGTTAAATTGAATTTTCATGTTTATTATGGCTGTTAAATACATACGTATTTCACAAAAAAAAAAAACCCATATTAATTTGATTATATACACATGCATATATCATACGATTGATGTTAATACATGAATGTACATGTAAGGTTTTACATTTGTAGCTGTTTAATGGTGTTTTTAATATGAAAGGATATTAGTTGTGATGAATTAAGTATTTATAACACTTTGAATTGAAAACATATGCTATTTTAAAGGATATTAAATATATATATTTCTTGGAATTTCATAGTATACTTATAGGATTATTCAATTTAATCTTAAACAATTAAGAACACTATATACGGCTATGTTGAATCTTATATATCCTTCAAAAATAATCTATTCCCTTCCCCGTTACAGATGGTTAAATGCGGTAAAATATTGCACCGACCAATATCTCGACTACTTATTAACCGATTCAAAAAAAATTAAAAAAAAAAGGTCAAAATTGGAAAAAAATCACGGAGGGTACGTAGATTATATAGTAATAGTCGGAACAATTTAAAATAATTAAAAATAAAGCTTTCTTTGAAGATATCTTGGCCATTTATGAATGGAATAAGGAAGGAATAATTTGATATACATATTGTATAACTTTATGATCAGGGGCACACATAAACGACATGCCAACCGATGGACCGACATGCAATTTTTTTGAACCCACAATTCAGAATATATGTACTTTATGGAATCTCAGACGTATAATGTAGAAATTACAAACAAAATGACAAACTTATAACTATAAGTGAAGGGTACAAAAAATGCATTTTTTGAGGTATACTTTTAGGATTTTAAAGTAACAAAAATTTATTATATTTCACTAATAACATGAATTTCTAATATTTTTAAATGAAATGTATTGAAATCAACAGTGTTGTCAATTAATTGCTTTTGACACTTTGTGAGAGTTTTAAAATTGCTTTTTTATACAAGTTAAGAGATTTTGTTGTTTTTGTTAACATATGTTGACAAGACTGTTTCTATAATTTAAGTTTAGTTGATATTTATAAATTATATATAAGTATACTTCAACATTTTTTGTAAAATATTAATTAAAATATTCAGTTTATTTTTTAAGTTGTGTTTTTAATTATTTTTTTTTTTTTAATAGAAAATTATACAATCATTCTTTCAATAATTGTAATTTCTGCTTTTTGCAGAGTATTATTTTTTAATTAAATTATAATTATATTTAATTGACAAAATGTTTATTGACATTTTAAAATTAAAACTTAAATAATTATTTAACACAATTTCAAAATTAAACACCATTTATTCGTATACATACACATATATAACAAATTAGATTACAGTCGACTTGTTCGTATCTTTCATATCCACCACGAAAACAGATTCTATATAACATAGACAAATAGAAGATATAAAGAACAAATTTCATATAACTTACTATATCGCAATATAGTATAGTTTCTTAATACCATGTAAACACAAATATTCATCATTCTAACGTTTCATGTCTATGCCACGTTATGTATTAAAATTCTGCATAATGTGCCATTTTTATGGGTCCTTTACCTTAACTTATTTATTTATGAACTGATTCTGACAATTTTCTATACCAAACAAACTTTACACAAGAGGAATATTTATAAAAAATTTTATTTGTGTAGCTTCTTCTGTGCCATATCTATTAAGCTTTCCATTGTGCTGACATACAGACGAAAGGACATATCTGGTTGGACTTAAAATCTTACCAGGATCTAAAATATATATACAAATATTTCTAACATGTTACAAACGACAAGATAAACACCATATACCTCACATAATTATTTTAATGATGTATATAAAAAAGACATTAAATGTTATAGCATACTTTTAGGAAGTAATTAAATTAAAAATGTTTTATTATTATTATTTTTGTTTAATTTTGCTCATTTCATTTACGTTTTTTGGTTTAATTGTTAGCCAAAGAGTGTGGGAGAACTGAACACAAATATAATTAACTGTATGTGTGTTTAAATACAAAATTTATCAACTACAAATAAAATTTATTGCTTTTTTTGTGCTCTGTGAGTGAGAGACCATAAAAAACATTTCATTTCAAGATTGCCTTTTTATTTTACAATTTTCTAGCACATTCTTTATAACAGACTACTAGACAGAGAAACCGAAAAAAAAAAACGTTGACGAGAGAAACAGAAATTATAAAGGAAAGCACAGTGAGAGAGAGGGAGAGAGAGAGAGACAGAAATAAAATGTTACTTTATTTATAATGTGGCTTACCGACACTTAATTGTATAAATTACTGTTTTGTAAGTTAAGTGTTTTACTTTACACACCGTCATGGTTGGCCAACAAAAAGAAGAGAAAAATAATAACAAAAAAAAAGCCCAACGAATATACAACTTCTTGACAATTTCCTTAGGAAAAAGCAATTGGAAATTTTGTTATTAGTGGTGTTAGTTGTTTGTTTGGTTGGCTGGCTGGCAGTGTAAGGGTGTGTATGTATGTATGTGTTTTTGTTATTTTTTATTAACAACACATGCCTAATTGTTTAGGCATTTAAATAATACCATAAATTACAATAATAAACTATTTTAATCCTGTTTGTTGAATTTCCTTAAGACTTCATTATAGGAAACGACAAAAAAAAAAAAATCATTGATTATTTTCTATTCCATACCCCAGGTTTTTTGAAATTTTGAAGTTTTGCCCAAGTTTTATTACTAAATGACTACTTTGGGGTGAGTTGCAATTTGTTAACACCTTTAGTACTATTTATATACCATATTTTATTCATGATTTGTTTAAATTTATAAAATAAACACCGTAGGCTATGGATTATTGTTGTTTGGTATTAACTTTATTCATTTTGATTTATATTAGAAATTTACATTTTTTCTTGACTTTATTTTTTGTATTTTTTTTTTTTTTTATTTGAAAGTTTAATAACCTTAATTTCTTTGATTTTTGTTCCCTCTCTCCATATTTACAAAGCTATAGAGTGGAATAAGTTGTAAAATTTATGAGTTTGTTATGATTTGCTTTATTTAAATCATTTATTGGTTTTATTTTATATTGAATTTTTTTTTTAAGATTTTGTTTGTGGGGAGAATGTAAATTTGGTTTTTTGTAAAAAGAAAAGAGAAAAAAAAAAAAGAATTGCTTAATGGTATGTAAAATATAAGTAAATGTAGTAAAAGAAATAAAATTAAAATAAATTTATAAAAA
>JACGTJ010010443.1:719-10763 GCA_014858695.1 Chrysomya rufifacies | reverse complement strand
TTCAAAAGCAAATACTGAAATATTTATGAAATATTGCAATTTTTTATAACTTTTTTATAATCGATCGATTATAAAATTTTCAACATTCCCATACCCAGGCTCATAGGGTATCAAATGCTAAAACTGAACTAGAACTGAACTAGAACTGAACTAGAACTGAACTAGAACTGAAATAGAACTGAACTCAAACTGAACTCCAACTGTAATCGAACTGAGCTTGAACTGAACTCGAATTGAGCTAGAAATGAACTAGAACTGACCTTGAACTGAATAAAAGCTGTACTAGAACTGCACTAGCTGGTGGAGGGTATTTAAGATTCGGCACAGCCGAATATAGCATCCTTACTTGTTTTTTTTTATTTTATAAACCAATTATTAAAATTTGTCATATTACGACAGCATTTTACATTATAATATTTAATTCATTATTACTCTATTCATTTGTAGTATGATCCAACTAATTTTGTATATAGTTCATTTTATCATGTTTATGATCATATTAAGATCAATAGTTACTGCATTTTACTTTAGATCATGTAATTACTTCATTCGTTTGTAGTATGATCCAACTGGTCATGTTTATGGTTAATTAGATCATATTCATTTCTCATGTTAACATCCCACTTTATCATACTTATCATCCCAATTTATCATGTTATAAATCCATGTTATCATCACTATCATTCGAAATCATATAATATTCTGAAACAATCATTCCATGTTTCAGGATATCATCCAAACAGTTATTTCGAATTTGTATTAATATGAAATATGATTGCATTATCTACATATAGAAATTTGTATGAAAGAAAACTATGATCATGTTCGTGGCATGTATTTGATTGTAATTTTATGAGTTTGAATATGTTCACACACGCAGAGAAAAAACATGTTTAGTAGAATCATATTTAAAGAGCATAGTGTTAAAATTAAAACAATAATTATAATGATATTGAGAACAAACAAACAAACATGATTCTATGAATCATTATTGTTATAATTGTAATTGAAAATTGTCTGATAGATAAACATGGTTGAGCCAATCGTTTGTTTTTTCTTAAAATCATATACAATATCATAATATGATTTTAAATTATCATATTAATGAAATTATTATGTACATCACCTTAGGTTTGTAGGATTTATGTAATGATGTCCGTCCGTCTGCACGGTTGACTGTCCATGTAAACGTATTAAGCAAAGTACATGTCGCAGTTTAAAAGTTATTGTCTTCAAATTTGGCCCAGATTATTATGTATATATATGCAAGTCAACTCATGTATTTCACTTGAATCGGTGTAGTATATTTCGTAGTAATATTCTGTTCTTATGTGGTGTAGATAATTTTTATCCCAAAAAACTAGAGCTATTTTTATAATCCTTATATTTTTTTTTTTTTGTTTTTGCAACGGGACAGCCTTATATAAATAATACTTAGATTTTGATTGACAAATATAAGTATGAATATCTTTATTAAAATCAATATTAAGACATTACACTAATAATTAATATCCTATATACAAACATCTTTTAATATATATATTCTACACAATTATTACAGAATAAATTTATCAAAGTGACAATTATAAGCTCTAATATTTGGTTCTTATCAATATTTTCTTCATTAGCATTAGTTATTTAATAATATTGAATATCAATATTTGTTAGTTTCAGAATTTGCAATTAAAGGTTTCATGCTTTAAAGTAGAAATTATTAAATCACTACAAATGTGTTTGTATGTCAATGTATGTACTAAGGTTTATGTTAATGTAAACTGTTCTAACAATGCTCTTGTATACACATTTCTCTATTAGACCTTTTTCATAATTAACAAATATTTTACGTTACATAAGCAAAAACAAAATCTCTTAGACTTTTGCTTTCGTTAACAACAAATACCAATACATTATGTGCTTTGTTAAATGAAAGATAAAATTTAAATCTTAGAATTTCATTTTAATATATTTAGTCATATTTAGAAAGAGAAAGAGAGAGAGAGAAAATGGAACAAATAAAATATAGAGAATTTGAGCTATCATTTACAACATAAATGAAAGAAAAAATTATATTACTTTTATAACCTGCACCACTATAGGTGGAGAAGATATACTGCGTTTATACCCATAAGACTCAGAATCACTTTCTGAGTCGATTAAAAGATGTCCTTCCGTCTGCCTGAACGACTGACTGGCTTTCCATGTAAACTCTACGGGTCGCATTTAGCCATGATTCAGTCCATTATTTCCCCTAGCCCCATACAAATGAATAAGGTTTCATATTCATACATCATTGATGCAATTAAGCATATCTAACATTTTATCGATTTTAGCATATGTACCATGTTTCATTATAATCGGATCATTATTTCACCTAGTCCCCATTGAAATGACCTTCCAAAATGGTGATAAAAATTATAAAATAATTATTATTATTAAGTTTTATATACCCTGCACCACCATAGATTAATGCGTTTGTGCGGATGTTTGTAACAAGAGAAAACATTTTCGAACACACACCTTTAAATATACCGTTCGTAACCGAATAACTTCCGGCATGATTTACATGGTCCATCTGTCTGTCTGGACCATGTAAAATTAATGATTCTTTTGAAAAATGATCTTGCTCGCGGGGTCCTAAACCTCATACAAATGTATCCCCCGAAAAGGGGTTTTCACCGCATAACACGCCCAAAATGAGAATAAATTAAAAAGCAAAAGACTGAAATACAATAAACTAACGAAA
Organism: Chrysomya rufifacies; assembly: GCA_014858695.1. Lineage (NCBI taxonomy): Eukaryota > Metazoa > Arthropoda > Insecta > Diptera > Calliphoridae > Chrysomya > Chrysomya rufifacies. The sequence goes on along the minus strand of JACGTJ010010443.1, from coordinate 8,020 downwards.
ACGTGAATTACTCGGAAAATGAAGAATAACCGTACTAGAACTGGACTAGAACTGAATTAGAACTGAACTTGAATGGAACTAGAACTGAAATACAACGAAACGGAACGTAAACGGAACTAGAATGGAAATGGAACTGAACTAAAACGGAACTAAAACTGATTTGGAACTGAACAGGAATCGAACTAGAACTTAATTGAAACTAAACTAGAAGTGCATTATGGCGGAACCGGAAGTAAACTAGAAAGGAACTAAACGAAGCCAGCTAGCCCGCATTGGTCTAGAACTGAATTGAACTAAAACAGATGCAGAGTGGGCCTGGAATGTAACAAAACCTCAACTGGAATGGCACAAGAAATGAACTAGAATTTAATTGGAATCGATTTAGAACTTAACAAAAGCTAAACTGGAACTAAATTAGAAAAGAACTAAAACAAAACATGAGCTGAACTAGCATGGCTGAAGAGCGGGATTTCTCATTAAAGTCGGGATACGCCTGTTTCTCATCTGTTAAGTTTTTATATCCTTTTCGAAATCGTTATTGATTAATTACAAACCAAATCTTATGTTTGAGTACTGTTTCAATAAACACACGTATTTGTATAAAATCAAATAAACATAATCATAACACAAACATATCTGTAATGTCTTGCAAACAATCTATTTGATTATCTATATTAAAGGCATATAAATTCATTAGAACTTCCTAATAGATTTTTCTCAAAAATTAAATAAACTGACATGCTTTAGTTACTCACATGTCAATAGAATATGTTAGTTAATAAACGTCATAATTCCATGTTTATGTCTATGTCTATGCCAATGTCAACAGTAATAATCAAAGATAGATATCCCTTTGATAGCAAAAGCACTTATATAAAAGGCTACTTACATTCCATGTATTTTAGCATAAAATGTGTAAAACATGTTAAACTTTCAACAAATGCTTGCTGCAGATTTACATACAACTTACACAAAATTCATTTATTTTATAACCAGAAGGTATTTATGTTATAATTTATATAAATATCGAAGTATATATATAAATTATATGAGTATATATTATATGAAATTAATATATTTCACTTGCGAAAGTTGTACACTCAGAGAAAAACTATTTAGTAAAGTGCATGAACCAAACGATCGATGAAAATTGTATACCAGATGTATCACGTATAAGCACAATATGAAAACGATGTATGCATATTTACAATTAGTGTTGCTGTTTTAGCTTGATCTATATTTTGTTTTTCTTCTCAGATTTTCGGTTAAATTTGTTAGTTAGGTTCCCGAAGCCAGGTCAAAACTTAAAAATGTGTAGTAAATTATGAAAATAATTTTCATCAAAGGAGAAATCTGGAATCAATTTTGCTGAAAAATACATCAGTTAGTTTGTTTTCGGTATATCAGTCAAAATAGTGAAATAGGAATTTATTTTTTATTTTAATGCAAAATATGGAGAACTACTTTTGAGGGAGAATAGCTAATCTTATAGAAGAACCCGAACAGAATTAAAAACACTATTAGAATGAACTAGAATTATACTAGAACTAAAATATAACTAAAACATAGTTGAAATAAAACTTAAGTAGATCTAAAATAGAACTAAACCACAACTGATGTCCTATCCAGGACCATTTACGTTTCTGATTTCTATTTCAATTTGAATAGTGATTTTATCCGCGGTTCGGCAAGAAGATACGTAGATCTAGACATCGATTTGTAAAGCTCTGAATTTTACAAATTTGAAGTTAAATCTACTAGTAAGTGATATAAATCTTCTCTCTGGTTGATTGACTAATACGATAGTTTGCTTCATGAAATCTCACTAAGGTTCCCTAGTATAAAATGACCTACATATTTATATCTAGACATTACGATAGTTTTTTCTTCATCTGCTACTGCTTGCGTCTTTGTCTAGCAGAAAGTGGCCAGTTAATGTAGACAGCAATATTGATATATAATTGCTGCATAGAAGTGAAGAAGTGCTTCAAATTGTACTCATATTTGCAGACTATTACAGGAAGTACTTTGGGATGTTGTTTCATATAACTGAAATATCAACTGATTTGGCAATGGTGATGTTAACGTATGTATTAGTAAAAGGTCACAATAAAATGACATTCAAGAGATAGAAGTCCCGCCGTACTATTTGGGAAATATTTGCACATCAGCAATCTTGTGAAAGGCATGCTTCTAACAAGGATTAAAGAATTTTATTGTGGAAATTTGAAAACCATTTAGAAAAAATTTTCCTTGGCTGTACGTGATATGGAACCTGTGATCTTCATTGTTAAGATATTGTACACAAACCACTTCATGAACAAAAATTTTATCGATATGAAGCAACAGACGTTTTGTATAAAATGAAACCGCGAATACTATGAGACCAAAACCTTTATAAAATGTTCATCATCGTTTTTCGCTCAGCATAATATGAAATTGTACTAGCATTTGCTGCATATTATTTTTTTGCAAATAAATACATACATTTTTTGTATACGTATGTAAATATAAAGCAAAATATTTAATAAAATTTTAAATAAAATAAAAGGCAAAGTAATGTAAATATTATATAAGTAAATCCCCTTAAGTTATAATTAAAAATCTATTAATAAATATAAAAAAATGGTCATTTAAATGAAAATGCGAAAAGTGGTTGTTTGAATATTTAAATTAAAGACTTTTAATTGATTTAAAATATGCGTTATTAAAAAGTTAAATTTTTAATATAAGTTTAACAACAAAAAATTAAACAAGTGAGAGTATTTTAGTCGGTCAAGCCCGACTATATGAGCCCGACCCAACACCACATAAGGATAGAATATTATTACTTAAAACATTGGACCGATTCAAGTGAAATACATGAGTTGATTTATATATAAATTTTATACATACGCTCTAACTAGACCATTTGCAATGAAATGTGGAACATTTTTTAAATCTATAGATAAACAAGTAATAATGATTTAGTTGGTCAAGCCCGACTATAAGATACCCTGCATCACTTTATGCATGGTAAATAAATGGATTTTTCATTTCAAGGTTTGGTTTTTGTGTCAATCTGACAAGAGCTTTACCAAGATTACCTTCAAATTGCTAATGTATGAAAAAATGGACCTATCATGACCATTTTCCACAAGTTTCATTCCCATTCATGACCATTTTCTACCTCACCCATATATTTTATCATTTTTAACCATTTTGGAAGGACAACTGTATGGGGGCTAGGTGAAATAATGGTCCGATTATAATGAAACTTGGTACATATATTAAGATCATTAAAAAAGTTATTCATTTCAAATTTCATCATAATACACACTCAGTTAACCGAGTTATGAGTTTAAAATCTTATTAATTGACCAATCATAGCCAATTTCAATAGGCTTGGTCCCAGTGCCATATTTATTTGTGCCAAATTTCATAAAGGATAGCTTCAAAATTGCGTAATAAAGTTTGCACAAGCTTTACATGGACAGTCAGCCAGCCGTCTAGACGGACGGACATAGCTTAATCGACTCAATCGATTTGAAGAAAGTACAATAAAAATTTAACATTTTACATTTCAAAACGCTATATCATCTAAACTGAAATAGATAGGATGGTCAAACGAGGTTTTTTTTTAGATCATGCTGAGAAGAATTCCACCATGTACATTTTTGCAAAATCGGTTAAGAAATAATGAATACCAATACAAATGTCCTTTTTGCATATAAATTCTTCTACAAAATTAATATTGTAAAACTAAATATATCTTAGCTAAGAAGTTATTGAATGATTTAATTACCATTACTGTATTCATTTACAATTATATTTAAGTTTAATTTTCACTGTTTAATGAATTTAAGTGATCAAAATGGAGCCGAACTATATAGTCAACAGAATATGCTTAATGTAAAATATTATTTGCCGAAAATATATAAGGAAATTCAGAAAAAACGTATGACAAATTCGTTAGAAATTGTTGAAAAAATGTTTTCAGATAGTCTATCACAAAACTTTTCTTGAATGGGAACATCGAGTAGGAATTCTATAATGTATATTCAATTCGTTTGGTTAAGTTAAGCGTGTTTTAAACAGACGGAAGACGGATATCGTTATATCGTCTCAGAATTCGATGTGAATCAAGAATATATATACAATGTATATGTATATACAATGTAGGTTCATAGATGAGTCTTTCTTGGTGTTACAAAAGGAATGACGAACTAAATATACCAAAGGTGGTGATAGAGGGTATAATAAAAAAGCCCGACTTTATAATATCCAACATAACTGAAGTGATGGGCTATGGATTATTTTGTATGTGTATTGGGGAGGATAATAACCTACATAACCGGAATTTAAGACAAAACATGAGAACTGAAATTGGTATTCAAAATTTAAGTAAACCGCTTACAACAACTTACAGACAAATATAAATTTAAATGTATGTTATTTGTCCATTATTCTACGGCTCCACTAGATATAACATAATTATAAGAAAACGTAAGTCCTTATTTAGGATATTAAAATTATTTTTTTTACTATTTAAATATGGTTGTAAAAATACAAATTTTACCAACCATGTTTAAAAAACATCAAACTAATAGTAGAAATGTTAGTTATACATTTCTACTAAAAAATTTCATGTCAAATGGAGACGTACAATGATATAAAGTCGACATTTGGACTCTTTTAATAATCGTCTCTAGCATGTTACAAATAGTGAATTCGACATTCTATTTCCTCAATTGTACATTTTGCACATATTGGCTCAGTAGGAAAATGTAATGCTGTTAGCCGGTACCAGTCCAGGTTAATAGTTGTCGGAATTATGAACAACTTGAACAATTTTGTCTTAATTATTATAAACTTTATTTTATTTTTTACAGCTTAATTTCAATAGTATCTTAAAATTTTTAATACTTAATAATGGAATAATCAAATATTTGGATTTTATTAACAAATTACAATAAAAAAGGGTTATAAGGACCCTGGGATTTAAAATTTTTCAATTCCTGTTTGGCATCCTTGAGTAGGATGGCCTAAAATGGTTATTGACTGTTTATAGCATTTTTTCCGTTTTCATTATTTGATTTCTTTTCTGTGCTTTTATTAAAATTTTCTACTCCAAAAATATAAGTTCCATCCATTAACACAAAAATATAAATGAAATATAGAATTTTATTTCTATATACATAGCTGTAAGTGTTTGTACCCTTGTTATAATAAATTATATATATAAAAAACGTGACAACCCTCAAAGTAAAAAAACCACGCACCCTAAAAAATGATGCTACCATACACTACATAAGTAATATTTCGTTTTTCTTTTGTTTCGTTTCGTGTTTTTTTATTATTCGTTTTTCATTGATTACACTTTATAGTTCTTATTTTACCATATGTACGGTTTACACAGAGCATTTTATGTCTAATATAGTGTGTTTCAATATTTGTAAATTCAAGTCATTAGAGAATAAAATCTTGAAATTTAATTAAACTTTTATGGAAATAATTGAAAAAAACTGGAAGATATATATTTCTATATAGTGTAATAAACGAATTTCAAGAAATATGCTCATGCATGTTATACTATACCAATGTTTGGTTAGCTTTTAATACCCTTACAAACAGCTACTAATTACACTAAAATACGCTAACCGAATAAATCCAAAGTATCGTTAAAATTCCGTTTTCGAATTATTTCAAAGCAGCGTTATCATTTAAATATCATTAACGAAAATTCTACAATCGAGTGGGAGTCCAATATTGAAATATAAAAGACAGTAGCAATTGGTCTAAAACAGTCAAAAGGAACAATTAAGAGTGTTTTATTCGGTTAAACCAACTATATGATACTCCACTGTTGGAGTGAATAAGTTAATATAAATGAAAAAGTTATACATGGTAAATTTCATTAAATTACACACTCATTTAAGCGACTTGTTGTGTTCAAAACCCCATTCCAGGGGGTAATTTTGTATGGAGACAAGGTGTAATAATCGGTCGATAATAATCTGTGCCAAATTTCCTACAAATATCTATAAAATTACAACCTCTCTCGCATATTTTATATTTTTTATATGTTTTACCATAATTTTCGGAGGACATTTATGTGGAGAGAAGACTTATATGGGCCGATTAGAAAGAAACTTGGCACATAAGTTAAGGTTAAAAGTTATATATGCTAAATGCCAGAGTATAATGGTCAGTGTGCAGGTATGTATGATACACAACCCAGACAAGGAAAATGTTTACTATATTAAAAATAATGTCCTTAAACACTTTCAGAAAAGATCTTTTTAAAAACACCCTGATGTCCACATATTGCCAATAATATAGTGGTTTGCTTAAATTATTAAAATATAGTGTCGATTCAAGGCTATATCTTCACAATTAAGGGTTGAATAACAGAAAACTTCTAAAGTGTGAAAAAAGTTTCGAACATCCACCTTTAAATATACCGTTCAACTCAGAATCACTTTAATCTGAGTCGATTAAACGATTGCTGGCTAGCTGGCTGTCCATGTAAAGCTTATGACAACTCTACAGGTCGAAATTTTTAAGATATTCTCTTGAAATTTGGCACAAATAAATATTTTGGAACTGGGACCAAGCCTATTTCACCTAAGATTTTAAACTCATAACTCGATTGATTGAGTTTGTATTATGATGAAATTTGACATGTATAACTTTTCTATTAATCTTAACTTACGTACCAAGTTTCATTAGAATCGGTCCATTATTTCATTAGAGATATTTCGATTATTATTTTGTTAGGGGAATAAAACTTATAGTTATATGTCCATAGAAAAAATGTGGATAAGGTCGCAATTTTAAAGATATTTCAATGAAATTTGGCATCGATTATTACTCTGATATAAGAATCAAAGTAGTGGAATTTGATCTTGAACAGTCCATATTTTCACCTAGCCTCCGTACAAATTAATCCAAGGAATGAGGTTTTTGTATCGTCTTTCTTTGTCTTTACTCCTGTGCCAAATTTCACTCTAATCGTCTCATTATTTCACTTAGCCCCCATTCAAAGATGACGATGAAACATATAAAACGAATAAGATATGAGGCCGTAATTTTATATACATTTCGATTTTGAACATATTATATTAAAAGAACAACGAAAAGTGTTGAAAATGGTTGTGATCGGTCCATTTATCGCTTGACCCCATATTATTGGTTTTTATTGAACCGGTGTATTTTTCGCCAAGTTTCTGTACAAATGACCCTCCAAAAAATAATAGAATTCTAAAATATGTGAGAGAAATTCGAAATTTGAAGGATATCTTGGTAAAATCTATCCAGAT
>JACGTJ010010412.1:0-10638 GCA_014858695.1 Chrysomya rufifacies | reverse complement strand
AAAAAAAAAAAAAAAAAGAAGTGTGAGAGTTGGCAGATTTTCTCAGGCACATTCAGCTATAAAATCCTTCTCAAAGAAAGTTATGTCCTTTAATCTTTAAATTTAGGAGAAAATTTAGCGTTAGGTTCATAAGACAGCGCCCAAAACCATTTTCTCATAAAGCTATTAATAAGTCCTTATACGATCTTGGGTATAAGTTCTAATACTTATTTGTATAAAAAAAATCCAAAACTTTACTGAAACTATTATTTTGTTTAATCTACACCTGATTCAAATACTAAAGATTCCAACAAATTTAATTTTATTACTTAAACCACCAACTCATTTATTTTCTACACATTAATTCATAACTTTGCTCTGATATTATAATCATTTAATTGAAAAAAACCAACTACTCAACATGTAATTTTTCATAAGAAAAAAAAATCCAACTTTTAATAGACAAGAATTTTAGTTTAGTTGTTGTTGTGGTTTTTGTTAACTTTGTAGTTAATTTTAAAAGCAGACACATTAATCATGTTGCATACTAGTAAACATTTTTTTCTATACAATTTAAGTTGCCACTAAAAGTGCAGTCTACGTACTCTAAGGTACAGTAAAAATTAAAAAAAAAAATTGCAGTAAACATATTGTAACTCATTTACTCCTCCCTTGACAGACAAGGCAGACAATCAAAGAGTCTTATGTTTACGATTGGGAAATCAAGTATGAAGGAAGTAAAGCCAGCATATTTTTGCAATTTGTTAGAAAATATAATAAAGTAAGTGAAAGAAAAAATGGCAGTAGGATTATTTATAAGTATGCAATTTTCAGTTAGTCAAATCCGACCATAAGATAACCTATAAATATAAAATTTCGAATCTAAAATTGATTTTGTTTTTAGCAGACCTTAGGGTTTATGGACCTTGACAGCTACAAAAATTTCATATTTTTTTCCTGATAACTTAACTATTTGAATTTCGTTGATATCTTAATGTGTCTTGCAGTGAGAATAATAATGGGTTATTAAACCATACGTCAGCATAAATTGAACTATAGACTTTATTACTATCAAAATTTCAGCTTCATTCGTAGTATCTATTTGAATTTTGTTAATATTTAAATTTGATGTTGGCATAGCACTAAGAATAGTTATGAGATATTATATTGGTAGCACCATACATCAGAAAGATGTGAACTATACACTACATCAGCATTCGTGGTATAAAATTAATTAAAATTTATAGTTAACACACATAACAACGGGTCTATTCTTTATAATAAAGACACACTGAGAGAAAAACGACAAATTTCTTAATCACTTTGTTATTCGACATGGTTTCATTTTATTCAACACATTTGTTGTCAATTTGTAAACATTAGGTCTTAAATTGTGACGAACAACTTATATTAACTAGCACAAAATATATATAAATGTATTTTGTGTAATATATGGCTTTATTCCAGAAGCTTCCTGATGTGCAAATACTCTACAGGCATAAAGACATCAACACAAAAACAAAGGAATTACAAAGAAAATAAACAGATAGCGCTCATATAGAGCTGAAATAAGAACATGAACATCGAGAAGAATTTGCTAATAAACACCGCCAGATGTTGCGCATGTGTCCTTTATGTATATTCCATATATTTATGGAATTACGAATACTAATATGTTGCTATAAATCTGAATGTTACAACTTTTCATATCTTAAAATTTTTCTAATTTCTTTAAATAATTTAAATGTCAGTGAACTTTTTTGCACAAAATTATAGAAAGTTTTTGCGCAAATTTTATATAAATATAAAAACTACATTTAAACTTTAATTAGAACTTAAGCACTTTAAAGTAATGAACTTTTTCTAGGGCCTTTTTAAGAGAATTTATTTTTTTTTTTCGACAAAATTATTTGCGGCTGCAGTAAAAGCACTTAAAGACCATGGCTTTTAAAGTACATAAAACCATCTAACAAACTTTAGGATGAGTACTACTTGATTTACCACTTTTTCTTCCATTTGTTTTTTTGAGTTTGATTTTTTTTCTGTTGTTAAAATTTTTCTTCTTCATGAAGCGTCATTGCTTTTAGCAACTTTGTAAAAATTTTGTATTGTTAACATTTTTTTGTAATATTTTTTCTTTTCTTCTTTTATTGCTATATGTTTCATTTCAATGCATTTTTTTTCTAGAATTTTATTCGCTGTAACTAACACTGCTAACACAGACATTTATGGTTTTTTACATGCGGTGGCTGTATTTAACATTTACATTACATATATACACTCTGTATTATTGTTGTATGTTATATGTTACAACATGTTGTAGTCGGTTTGTTGTGAGTGATTTAATATTTTTGTTTTAGTTGCATTCTTTTTTTGTCTTTCTTTTCTGCATTATTTTCCCGGAAAAATTTTGTGCTGTTTTGAGGTCTGGTCATGTGTCTACTTGGGGTATTTTTTTTTCTTATTTCGCTGTTTCGTTGCTTTTAGTAAAAGAAAGTTCTGGTGCATAAAAATACTTAATTGTAATGTTATGCTATAGTGTAGTTTACAATTGTGTACCACAAAATACATTAACATAAACATACAAATGTAAAGAGTTCTAAATTGTATTCCTACTTTTGGATACATTCACATGACATGTATTACATATGTAAGTAAGTAAAAATTTTGTAATGCCCTGAAATACATATGAAACATGATTTACGTAAATAATATATAGTATAGTCTTATGACATGACTATCAATTAGAGCGTATACTCTTATTAATTTATGGTCATATACATATTTTGTTAATTGTCAAAGAAACATATAGCAGAGAAAATTATTAGAATAATAAAAATGTCAAAAGCTTTGAACATCAATTTGTTGCTTTCTAATGCCAAGAATTTGAATTTGAAATGTTTTAATAACTTAATATGACATTGCAAATGAGTAATAAATAAAATTTTAGAAATTGTATATTTTAAACAGTATAATGTGTTTTTGTACCAACATATTCGATATGTGTATGCTAGTTGAGGTACCATTTATACATTTATATGAAGGTAATATAATGAATCCATCAGAATTAATTTCAAAGAGTACCAGTACCAATATGTTGTTGCCAAATAGACTGAGAAACAGGGGCACGAAATCAGCTAATGTACAATAGTTCCAAATAAGTTTTTATTTTTGGAATTAGTTCTGTAAAAAATCTTTAGAACTGGAACATAAACAGACTGCGGTTTGTTCATTGCAAGAAGACCTTCCTAAGCATAACATCTATACGATCTTCATATGGATAGCTGGAATCTCCAAAGTCAGCAATATCCAATCTGAGTTACTATATGGTAGATCGCCAATTTTGAAACAAACTAAAAGTTAGGGTTTCTAACAAACAATTGCATGTAGAAAGTTGCAAACCACGAAAAACTGAAACTTGGTACAATTAACCATCGTTTATTCATTTAACCCATGCGAGGTGAGAAACCACAAAACATACGCCTGGTTGCAATTAAGAGAGCATTTTTTTACAACTCAGAGCATTTTTTTACAACTGAAAATAGGAACTTGAACATTTAGACGTCGCGCCAGTGATATCGTTGTAAAATACCCATTTTCATCAAGTTAGCCTCTTTTCGTTCCCCCCTTTTTTTTTGTTGTACAAACAAGATTACTTAAAAAGTGTTTGAAATAACTGATCAAATAATAAAAATATAGATTAAAATACTTACGATAAATAGTGTAATAGTAGGTGCACCTTAAGAAATTTACAAAAAAAATATATATATCGAAACCCAGATGCTTTCATTTGGATAAATAATTTGGGTCACTGAGAAATACAAAATTAGAGTAAGTAAAAAATGTAGAGTCGTTTCATTGTTTAGTAAATTTTATAGTTGAGTTGCCGTAAATTTGAATACTTTTAAAGCAGTATTTTAATTTTTAAAATAAAATACTTCTTTCTTGCCCCCTTTTTTCATGAAAAATTTCCTTTCTGTACCATTTTTTGAAAACTTTCAATATACTAAGAACATTAATTATGTGCTTATTTGAATTGGTAAAGGCACTCAATCATGTAATGATATTGAAACTAAATGTGATCAGTTCGATATTGATCACTGATCAATTTTAATTTGGAGTCGCTGATTTGGAGAAAGTAAAAATACTTTGCGAATTTGAAAACACCATTTTCACATTGTGCTCAGAAGTATGAAAAAATGTTTCGCTAATTTAAGAATTATTTACTAAAATATTAAATTGAATTATTTATAAACTTCTTCAAAAATTATGAATTCGTTCTTCCAACAACACTTAACAAGCTTTGCAAATATAATTTATTTTATTCTTTCATTATTTTTATTTCTCCATTCTGTATCATATATCTTTACAATATTATTAACAAATAATAAAGAAAACATGAAAAATAAATCTAATCATACATTCACATGATTTTTTTTTTTATATAATTAAGTACACATATTTATATAAAGATATGAGTTGTTGTTTTGCCTCAGGCTATATACTCGTAAATCTTAAATATAAAAAAACATAATTGTTTACTTTCTTTTTCTAGTATAACTTAATGTTTGTTTAGTTAAAATAACAATTACATATTACATTCCTTTTTTAACTCCTTGAATGCGACTTTTAATACTCCTACATGGAATCATTATATCAAAAAAATTATATTTCTAGCTAAAAACTGTTTAAATGATATATAAAACCACAAACATAGAGTAATATATGGTCGTTATAAATCGCTTGTAAATTATTTACTTACTTTCCCTAACTTAGCTTAAGTTTTTTTTCACATACTCTTTTTTTCTAACTTTCCATTTGTTTTTACTCCTTTATTTTACTTTGTTTTGTTGTTGCTGAATTTCATTGTATTTTTTACTTTTCTCTAATTTTACATTAGGGAGAGTAAGAAAAAAAAAAACAAAATGAAAAAGAAAAAAACTGAAAATGTAATTAATACAATGTGACAGTTTGTGGTATTTTTTTGTTTTTTGTGTTATTTGTAGCTTTTGTTTAATTTTGTTGTAATTTTTCTTTTGTTGTTTTTGTGTTCATTTTATAATGACGGTAATACGGAAGTGTTGTGTTAACTGTAATTTTAAATGTTAAATATATATGACAACTTGTTGTGAAAGCTACTGATGTTGCTGCTTTGGTTTTTATTATTACTTTTGTTTTATTTTTTCTCTTTCTTTTTTTTGAAAAATTATGTTGTTTTTTTTTCTTTGACATTTTATACTCTTGTTGATATTTTATTTTGAATCTTTTTTTTTTCTTTTCTTCGCAAAAGATATAATTTATTATTTGATAATTAATTATAAATTATATAGTACTGTGTTGTTCTAGAAATTGCTTTAAAGTGGTAAACTGATTTTTAACCACTTTTCTTTCCTTTTTTTCTGCTATACAGAGAGTATGAGTAATGCAATGTTACTTATACGTATAGGAATAGTAAGTAAATTGGGAACTTTTGTTTAACATCTAATTTTGACTTTAAATATTTTTGAGTTTATTAAAATAATGTAACACCCTTTATAAACAATGAGAGTAACTAACATTGAAGTGCAAGGGTAATTATGATTTTAAATTATTCACAATTTAATATCATTATAAAATGATGAACATTAAAAAAATTTGTTTAAAAAGGTTTGTTAAAAATAGCGATCTTAATAAAAAAGGGAATTGTCTTATTGCCAAATTGTTCTTAAACATGGTTCTCAATTGTTTCACAAATGCATAAAACATTACAAATAAGATTTTTTGTGTTGTATATGTATGTATATTAAAAATTTTAGTATTATTTTGTTAAAAGGTTTGTAAATGTTTATTTTTATACCCATCATCCAAAAACTATGGTGGGTTTATTGGGATGGCCATTCCGTTTGTAAAACGTTTACATATGTATATATATTCTGGGTCCTAGTAGGATTCTAAGTCAATCTAGCGATTTCCGTCCGCCTGTCTGTCTGTTGAAAGCACGATAGTGATCGAACGGGATGAGCTAGGAAGATGAAATTTGGCACAAATATTTCTCTTATATATGAAAAATAATTATAAATAAGGAAGTTATGGCACAAAATCTTATGAAAATCTGACATTTTGTGAGCATTTTAATTCATAATATGTCATAAATATGAAACGGATGAACGTACAAAGATGACATTTATGGTAAATCATAATAATAATAACGGGAAACTCATAAGAAAAAATACCTTTTTAGACATGTTTCTCCCTAAAAATGAAAGGGAAGAACGTACGAAAATGAAATATTAGAAAAATATGGCCGTGTCCCCGCACAAAGAATTGTGATTTTGGTGTATTTTGTGATACAATTGTCACAAATGTGAAATGAATAGAGGTAAACGATACAATTTTCGATTATTAGTAAGTATGAAGAAAATTTTCAAAATAAATTTAAATATATTAATTAAAATCGTTTCTTTTATTCCGTTTATGGTAGGACTTTCCTCTAAATTTTACTTTGTATAAAAACAGTTATCTTTTAAATATACTTCAATAAATTTTGATGATGGGTATTAAAGATTTGGCCAAGCTGAATATAACATTGTTGCTAGTTTTATTTTAATCGGAAATGTAATTTGTATACGCATAATCAAATATGGGTAATCCATGCTAAAATATTTGACTTATTTTGGGCGCTGTTAAGATTCTAAGCCGATCTAGCGATTTATAGATGCCGCTCCCACTTTTCCTCCCATATTGACAATTACTTTCGTTTATATGTATTGACATAAGTTTGAGAAATTATTTTGAAATCAAAGGATAAAAAATATTTTTATACATTTTAAGCAATGATATCAGACTTGCCCCCAAAAATATACTACAAACAAAGCTATTAAATATATTTTTCTTTCCATATTAATTGAACAATTTTTTTTTTAATTCATCAATCACCATATCAATAAACGTGTAATAAAATGAACTTCTTTGACTTTCACAAACAATTAAGTTCTTTTATATCATACAGCACTGACCTAAAGATCTTAACACACTATACTACTTTATTTATCTTATGCAATTCTAAATATTTCATGACATAATTTTTGACATTTTTGTTTTTCCAGATCTAGGGTAATTAAAAAAAATCGTGCCCAATACTTCAGGTACTCATTTGTTGTCATTTATGACATTAGAAAATTTCAAAGGCTTAAATAAAATTATATAAATTAATTCTTAACAAAAGACTTTGTAGCTACAATGAATAATAATTAATTTCAATCGTTTTGTTTTTTTTCTGTTTTTACCGCCTTTTATAAAATTTATTTTAAATCACGTCTTCTTTTTTCGGGGATAACTTAATAGAAAAACTATGTTATTGGAACGAAACACTGAACACATAAAGGAAATGATAATAAAATAAACTTTAAGGAAAAGTGACTAAAAAGAAAAGTTTCTTGTTTGTAATGTTAGCAATTTAATTAACGTTGTTTTTAGATAATAGAAAAGGAACTTTGTTTTACAGCAAAATGAAATAAGTTTTGTAATTTAAAATTTAATTCATCAAGGATTTAAATCCTATTTGATATGATTTAATTTACTTAAGATTTTATTTACTTAATTTTCTTTAATTCCTTAAATTCTTCGTTCGTACGTATCAATCATGTTAAAAGGAATAAGTAGTTTTATGATACTTGACTAAAAGTTAATAAAGATATCGGGAATAATAATAGATAACATTTGATTTCGTTTTGTAATGATAACCTAAATTCTTAGTATATTCTTAGTAAAGCTGCTCAGTGTTGTACGCTTTAAGAACAAACTACGATGCAATATTGACACTGGATTTAGTTCTTTCATAACTTTACAGGATTTCGCTTTGCTCACCGCGTTCTTTATAAATTTGTACAAATTAAGTGTTCAAAATATACAAATTATGAAAAACATTCATCCCAGTCCACTACAATTGGCTAATAATAATTGTCGTATTTATTAATCTGCCGACATTGAAAACAATAGTACAATTTAGTACACAGTGCATGGACAAAATCCTGTTTGAATAAATTTACGTGTTGTGTGAATGCAAAAAAGTACCGAAAGGAAGTCCTACTTTTCATCATAAACTTCCGAATTTCCTTCAGTCACAAATTTGGAATTATTTTATGTGTCTTGGGAATAGAGAATGATCATGATAACATTATCATACAGAAAATTATCTTGAAATTCAATAAAATATTTTTCACTATGAAAACTGTTTAGATTGAATTTTATTAACATGATTGTTCTGATAAGATTGAAGAAAAAAAAATTTATAAAAATGTTACTCAAATAAATGAAATGAAAATTATTGAAAGAATCAAACTAATTTTTTATGTTTCATGTAATCATATTTTTCATTCATACAAATGTAGAATGAATATTTTTGTGCTATTAAATAATTTCCCGAATTATTAAAAGATTGTTTCAAAATATAAAATGATTTCACCGACTATAGTATGATGATGATGAAAAAATTAATTTTCTCCATAATTGATAAATCATTACACTGATAAAATTTCTTTGTTTGATATTGAATAAGGTTAACCATGTTTTTATGTAAGATCATAATATGATCAATTGAATCATACTACGAAAGAATGAAGATATAACATATATATAATATATTATAAAATACATCATAATTTTATAAAACAGATTCACAATGATGATTTAGGGAATCCTGTATATGAATGATATTAAGAACATCATTCTAATTACAGTTACAATTACAGTCGCCCAATCATTTTTTCTGTGCATGTCTTGATAATGTAAAAGGAATCGTATTCTAGGTTTACATCCTTAACCATGCTTTAAAAAAGCACTAAAAGATCTGTTATCTCGTCAATTGAAAACAGTAAAAATGTAAATATTAAGCTTGTTTTTACAAATAATTACCAGCAAAACAGGGTATTCTTTTAAAGGAACATAAGCAAAGGGTCACAATATTTTATAGAACTTTTATATATTATAATTTAGAATTTTAGATCTTTCTACCTGCACTCAAATTCTTATATAATTAAAATTGATGTTATCTTTAAAAGCGAATCTTTTGCTTTTTTTGTAAGATTATATTTAAATCACCTACTATTGGTATTTATAAGCTATAATTTGAATTTCACCTTCAAATATAATTGAATTTAAAACTCTGCTATTTTATTTGTATAAACGTTTCCTTGAACACCGCCTTAAAACATAATTTAAAATTGATGATCTTTTTTATTAAATATCTTATTAAAATATATTAAACCCAGACGCCCACATAATGACCAATTATCGTTAACTTTCACGTCACATTGACTTACAACAAAAATCATTATAAATATAACACGGCTTGTAATTTTTTAATTTAAATAAATAATTGAAATACATATATACGCAGTGAAAATGTTCTCTTAATTTTATATTCATAGTCGCATTAATTTTAATAATTAAAAACTTAATTAGCTTGTCCAAAGCACATTTTTATGGTTAAAGATAAATTCTGTTTGTCTGTCTGTCTATCTGCAATAACAGTTTTATATTTATTATTTATTTTTTAGTTGATGAAAAAACAAGTTGGAAAAATAATCTTTCTTTGTAGTTGTTAATGCAATTTTATATACGAAATTTTTTAATAAATAAAAGTCACGTGCGTTAAATAACATAAATTGCCCTTATAACACTCACTTGTACGACCACAATGGCTAAGAGCGAGACACATTCTTCTCCCCTTTTCAACACTAGATAAGGTAAAAACTTTACACTTAACAAAAACAAAAAAAAAAAAGAAAGTTCAGAATATCCTTGTTACTTGTTAATATACTTGTTGTTTGTGGACTTTTTAATATGTCGCAGCAGCGGCAACTTGAAGAATTAATATGGTGGAACAAAAAATATAAAAAAGTCAGCCAGTTCACAGAATTAAACAGACAACAATCATCCATCCAACTCAACGCAATTAACGCTTGTTTTGAACAGGAGTGCAAAAGTTTAAGTGTGTTTATTTCAAATGCTTTCTTTCTTTTTAATTTTTATAATTTCATTCGTTTCGTTTCCTTCCATTAAACAGCAGGCCATAGAAAATAAGCAAAAGTCTAAAACTATATAATACAATGAAGTAGAAAAAAGCAAAGAAATGTATAAAAATCTACGTTCTTTAAACTGTTGTCACTTTTTAACAAATGAATTTCCACTTATTTCCACAGACAGTTTATCTTAACCATTTCATTTTTTGCCTTTTTAAATGTATGCGGGTCTTGTCTTGAGTTATTTTGTCGTTGCCTCTGTTTTTCTTAAGTTATAATATGTGTGTGTGTCTATTTAGTTTTGCCTTCTTTACAGTCGACGTTTTCGTAGATTTCTTCAAGGGCTTTGGATTACAAGATACTAGCAAAATAAATCTTAACTTAGCACTGTTGTCTAAAAAAAATTGCAGCCCTTTAAGTTAAATCTACATTTTATCTTTAAATAGGAAAACATAAATAAATTAATCGAAACCAACATTTAAGTTTTGTGTTTCAAATCTAATTTAATGAGAATAAATAAACAACAAAGATTTCATTTATATCTTCACTTTTATTTTATACAAATAATTTAAATCTCTTAGGGAACATGAAGCACTGGAATTGAAGTGGTTCTGTGATAGTACTGAACTAGAACTGAAATAGAACTAAAGTAGAGCTG
>JACGTJ010010408.1:11690-28480 GCA_014858695.1 Chrysomya rufifacies | reverse complement strand
TACATACATACATACATACATACATACATTCATCATAAAAAGACATTTATTTATGACAATGTTACATCACATTTGTCATAATTTGTTTAGGACTTTTGATTTCTCCATTATTAAGGAAAACAAATTGTTTAAAGTTTTATTTCATTTAAAGAAAATGTCAATATTTAAGTGTTAGATATTTAGAAAATTTATTTACTTTATTAAGCTTTAAGTCATTTTGTTTTATTACTGTGTCTGCAGAAGTCATTCATTTATTTATTCATTCATTCATTCTTATGATCAACTGTTATTGGCAAATGACAAGATAGAATTTACCAATTGACAGCTGCTTATTTGTCTTGTCTGTTTTGTTAATTTGTGAGTGACACCAGACATTAAACTAACTGCAAATAACATAAAAACTAAATGTATAGTTAAGTAGCCTGAATACAATTTTGTCAATAAATTAAATAAAATTAAAATATAAGAAAATTTTTACAAACATAAACTCAAGCTATAAACAAATGTTATACATAATAATACTCTATTTATATGCAGAGTAGGGAATTTTCGAGAAAAGGCTAAATAATGAAACACGTCTTAAAGAAAATGTTACCTGTTTTGCTAGATTCCATAAATATTTAATTTTTCATACGAAGTCAAATATTCTATAGAAATATGTATTGAATTCTTAGTTCTAAACGAACGCTGTTTTTAGTGTGTACTATAAATAGAAACTGTATAAAGTACAATCAGTTATACCCACCATCAAAACATGAGGGGGTATATGTCACTATTTTGTAATTTGAGAAAGTAAAAGTCAAAGAACCACAACTAGTACATATTTTTTGTACCCTGATTCCAGACAGACGGTGTCAGTCCGTCTGTATGTCTTTTGGCTGTCTGTTTGTATAGTTTGTTAGATATTGACAACGAAAAGATTAGTTATATAAATAAGGATGCTATGGACAAAAATCTTAAATAATGGAAGATTTTGAAGCATTTTATTGCATAGTATGTTATAAACATGAGTCGGAAGAACGTTTATAATAGTAAGAATTCTTGATACAAAAATTGCACTTATCCCTTCCACTTTTATTTGATATGAAATTTGTTCTTTATTCATTACTTACAATTTAGTTTCTTCAAATATATTCGATTTTATACAAATCGGAAATGGGAGCGGCTACTGCCTACTTTTATATTTCATGTTACATAGGTTCTGTTGATAGTAGATATCAAATATTCGACCAAGTTTAATATAAACTTAATTTTAAATAAAAATTTAAATTTTTAGTGAAAATTATAAATTTTCATGAAAATTTTGGATGAAAATTTATATTTTAAGTGAAAGTTTAAATTTTCAATGGAAATTTATATTTTTAATGAAAATTGAAATTTTTGCAAAAAAAAAAAAAAAAATTGTGAAAAAAATAAATTTTTAGTGAAAATTCAAATTTTTATCGAAAAATTAAATTTTTTGTAAAAATAATTTTTTAGTGAAAATTTTAATTTTTATTAAAAATATTAATTTTTAGTGAAAATCAAACATTTTTGTGAAAATTTTAATTTTTTTAAAAAATTTTATTTGAGATCGAAAATTTTGATTTTTTTTTAGTAAAATTGTTTAATTAGAGTGAAAATTTTGATTTATGTAAAAATTTTAATTTAAAGCGAAAGTTTTTATTTTTAGCAAAAATTTTAAATTCTAATGAAATTGAAATTTTTTACAAAAGTTTTTTCAAATTTAAATATTAATTATTTTTTAGCGAAAGTTCTTTTTAGTAAAATTTTCATTAAAATCCAATATGTTCGCAAAATATTAAAATGTTAACGAAAATTAAAATTTTCACGAATTAGTTTTTTACTAAAAAAAAATTAAAGTGAACATATTAAGTTAAACATTTTATTTATTTTAATTGGAAATATATAGTACAATAACAACAATTTTGCGTTTTAAACCATTTGTTAAGAAACATTTGACGATATATTGCTTATGTGCTCTAAGTGCTCATAAGAAAGAACATAATTGTCGTTTTTAATTAAGAAATTTAAACTTTACATTGAATCAACGTATGAGAGATATTTAATTCATAACCTAATATTACGTATACGTTATGTATGCGTTTAAAAATGCAGATTTGTTAAAACATTTCTTTTCAGCTTTAACAATTTTCTCTTCTTTTTTTTAAATTTGTAAAACATTTAATTAAAAACTTTTTAAAAGTATGGAACTCTATGTGTTAATAGAATTTCTTATAAAATTTAATTAAATAAGTAAAACAGCTTTTAGCTACCTGAAAATATGTACATATATTTTGTAGAACACACACACACAAATACAAACATTTTAACATTTCCACTGGTATTTTAAATTCAGTCAAATTAATATTCATAACTGATTTCAACAAAACTTTTTAGCTAAACAATTTTTTTTTTCATCTTTAAGAAATATTTATGATACACATTTGTAAAAGAGATTTTCAACGAAGTAAAAAGAAAAGATGAAATTTAATATAACAAATGAAAAAATACAAAAATCTATAAAATTGAATTTTTAACAGATTATGAAAACAAATTGAAATTTCTTTAGGGCTTTTCATCAGTTAGTTAAATTTTATTTTCAAGACTTAAAAAAAATGATTAAAATTAAACTTGTTACCATGACTGTAAAATAAATAAATAAAATTTTCTTATTTCATAGAGCTTTTGCTTTTATTTGCTTTTTGTTATATATAGAAAAATTATTTGAAATGCATTTACATTTGCTTTTATACAGTTTTATAAAACTGTATGACTGTATTTAACATCAAGGACAAAGTTATACTTATTTTATAAAGTACAAGAAATTCATATAATAATCATATTAAAATATAAACTATTTTACAAACAATTAAATTACACTAATGAATTTAATTCCCAGGTGATGTTGTCAACTTTTCTTAGAGCATACTTTCAGACATTTTTATTTTTTTTATATACCTATACCCTGCAAACATTTACTATCGAAAATGACTCCAAAAAGTGACTTCAAGTTGTTACTAAGAGTCTATTTTTTTATAATTTGTTGTTCTTATGGGTGTCACTGTTCGGGAAGAAACGTACCTCGTTTCGATAGTTTTTTAATGGGACTCTTTTGTGCACTTCTTGAGTGTCGATTTAGTGATATTAAGAAGTCTTAAAAGGGGAATCAGGAGAATAACCAAAATCTCTTATTTATCTGTAATAAAAACGTACTCTCTGAAATTGTTGTTTATTTAAAAATAAACCAACCGTATTAGTTGCTAATTTTATATATTTTTATGTACCTATATGTTTACACCATAGTTAGTTAATGTTTAACTTTTAACGATAATGTTAAATACAAAATTATTACTATTTTTTAATATTACACTAAAAATCTAACTTTACTTTCTAGTTCTCTTTGTCTTGTTTTCGCTCCCAAATCTAAGCTTTCATTCTAGACTAGATTTTTAGATCAAAAGTTGATACTAACATATTTCTTATTGTAAATTAGAGAATATTTTACATTTCATCAGAAAAAGTCGAATAAATAACTATCTTCCAAATGCTGGCAGGGTATATAAAAGTATATCGGAATGTATGTAAAATTTTAAAACACACTCAAAGTATATTTGATATATACTAGATTTTTATTTATATGTATGTTACAAAGTCTATGATTTAAAAAAAATTACATTTTTATTTATATCTAAATATATTGAAGAGACAGTGAGTTACAGAAAAAAAGGAACTTTATAGAAAAAACAAGTAAGAATGCTATAATCGGTTATATCGAATCTTACCTTCCCTTCACTTAAGTTGGCTAATACAAAAAAATCCTTAAAAAATCAGAAAAATTTTCAAAGAAACAACTCAATCTTTTATAACAGCTTTGCAAATACAAAACATAATTTTAAATGCTGGTTATGTGTCTGTATGTGTGGCTTTTAGTAGCTAACTTTTATTAAAAATTTAAATTTCTATTCACAATAATTCTACTAAATATTGATCGTTTTCAAAATATTTAAAATTAGAATAAAATGGGGTACGGTTTCAAAATACGCGATGAGAAATTACCTATTTCGTTCTTCGTTCTAGATGGACGAATCGGTGCGTTTGGTTTTTATGTTAGCAAAACAAAAACAACCATAAAATTGAATAGTTTTTTATGAACAACTCGACTATTTATTAACCGATTAAAAAATTAAAAAAAAAAAAACACAAATAGGAAAAAAATAGGGTCATAGTCCGTAGAATACACATAAATAATCGAAAAATTTTTAAATAATTAAAAATAACTGTTTTTTTTTTTTTTTTGAAGATATCATTTAAATTGCACAATTCTCATGAACCTAGGGAATAATTTTATATACAAGCTGTACAGCTTTATGATCGGGAGCTTTCATAAACGACATACCAACCGTTGGTGGGCATGCATATTTCGACGTTTTTCCTTGAGCCCATGATTTATGGGTTTTCAGATGAAAAATGTAAAAATTACAAAAGGAATGACAAACTTATATATACCTTATCACTATAAGTGAAGAGTATAAAAATCTAAAACTGAAATGATATAAAAATAGTTTATGACTTATACCAGTAGTATCATATAGTTGTAGTTTACAGTTTATTTATACTAAATATTGTTATAAACTTAGTTATGTGTGTACGAGTACATGAATACTGACACGCAAAAGTCATACAACTTCCATATTCACTTACAGAGTGTAGAAAAAGTTTAGTAGATTACATTAGGATGGTGTAAAATTCATTGATTAGTTTTCTTATATCAAAATGTAATCTAGATATTACAATATCTTTAAATTTCTACTCTTAATGATATAAGAAAAAAATTACATTTTTTTAAAGATTTCTTTTTTTTATTTTAAAAATTTACAGCAGTCTAATGTGTACTTTTGTGTGTGTGTAACAAATTCTATTTTTACACAATATAAAATAACTCTAGTTACACACAGTACAAATATAAATTCAATACAGTCTTGTATGAGGAAAATGTAATGCATACACTGGTAACTGAAATAGAGGTAAATATTTTGAATTCAACACAAATATTAGATCAGTGAAAAGGTATTTTATCATATATTTTCACATCAAGGTTTAAAGAAGATATAAATTTTATTTGGAATATAAAATTCTAGTTTCAGTAGCGATTCGATATAGTAAAAAATAGCAAAAACTGAAATAAAAATTTAATAATTTTTTTTTTTTTTCGTTTTATTCAACAAAATTGTACGATGGAAAATTTGGAGGATTTGAAGATTTTTTGTAATGAAATTTAACAATTTCCTTTAAGGCTCTATTCAATCCTCGCAGCTCATGAATATTGCTTTATAATATTAACAGTTTCTTAATAACAACATGAAAAACGCGTTTATCTCTCATGCAATGAAATTTCTAAAATCACAAATATTCGCAAATTTTTTTTTTTAATTTTTCACAACATTCTTAACATGACATATTACTTTATCATTCAGCAAAAAAATGTCTTGGTTAACAAAGCCATGTAAAATTCATTGCAAATGATTCGCATCATAAGTTCGGGATGTTATTGATTGTGAAAATGTATTGATTATGTTTTAAATCTACTACTTTTAAAATGGCCTCCGCCATATAAAAGTAATAGATGCCCATCCTGTGAACTAGTTTCTAATAGTTGATTTCCCCATCGAGACATACACATATTGTCTTTGTCAATGACCCGTTTCTACTTCAGACTCAACTAGATCGAATCGGAATATTAATATATTCTGATACCTGAATGTATATAAAAAAAAGGATCTAATAGCCTAAATATATAAAGCTAATAAGATATTTGAAATTTGGATTATGAATTGGTCTTCTTTCGAAAATTTTGCAAACACCATAATACAAATAATAATAAAAAACGTTAAAAATCTCAACAAATTACAAAAAAAAGTACAATGAATTCAAAAAAGTATAACAAAATAATAGCAAAAAAATAACAAAATTTAAGTAAAACATCAAAAATAATAATATTATAAAAATAGTCCATAATATAAAATTATTTCTTATTAATCATTAAAACTGTTCTTAAACTATGTTTTGCATAATAATAAAGTTTAATTTGTTGGAATATTTGATGAGGTCAAAATATCTTCCCAAAAAGGAAATATTTGTTTTAAAAAGTTAGGTTAAGTTTTCCTAACCCAATATTGTTTAAAATGCATTAAATATGTAGACAGTCTAAAATTTAGTTAGTAAATACATTTTCCATTTGATAAATTTAAAAAAGTTTAGAATGTTAAGCACACACACACACATTAACTCTTAAAATTCTACTTATACAATCAAATCCATTCAAACACATATTTAAACTATTTTCGACCACCACACAAAGTTGAATTATTACAACGTGACTTAAAAATTCCTAAAATTGTTATTTTTAAAATTGCTTGATAGAAATTGATTTGTTTGTGTGTAACAATATTCATTTAAATGCGAACATTTTTATAAAACCTCAATTTCTGACTTTTTTTAAAAGGCAATATGAAATTTTGACATTTTCAGTGCAGCAGTTCAAAATGGGTTAAAAGTTTACCACAAAGACTCGTTAGCATAAAATAGACATGGTATGTGCTACGAAAAAAACACACACACACAATCAAACAAACTTGACTCAAATTTCGAAATTTTACTATTTAGTGTCATCACAACATTGTCTCTCTTTCTATCTCTGACTCTTGAAACAATAAATATGTTAAAGAAAAGTACTTGTTACGAGGACAGAGAAACAGAAATAAATAAAATAAGAAATTGAATAAAATGAGAAAAACATGATTACAAAATACAAAAAAAAAAAAAAACTGACAACTTAACAAAAAACATTTTTATTTACTATGACCTCATACTTGAACTCCATACCCATACGCAAACAATCACCAGCAGCCTCGGTTTTACCATCACAAGTACTATGACCATCACCAACATCCCCCTCATCACTATCATCAGTACAGCGATAAGGAATATACTGGTATGTTATAGTGTTAGTATTCATATAGATTATGGTTGTATGTTGGATGCGGTTGGTTTTTGTTTTAAATTGATATTGGAATGGTTTATACAGTTGAGAAAATCACGATTGTAATGATATTAAGGTTGTTGCTGTTGTTAGTGATATTATGTTTGTATGTATTGTAAGTAAAACTATTTATTTTGATTATTATATTTGGTATTTCTATATAGTAAAATCAGCTAGAGTAATTGTAGTTGTTATAGTTTATGACTTATAGAAGAAATTATTTAAAATAGTAATAATTTTAATACTATTTTCAACGGAAAAAGCCTAAAAAAGAAGCCTATTGAAATTGGTTATTGTCATGATCTCACATAGGCCTCATACAAATATTCACCCGGAATGGGTAATTTAGCAGATAAATATCTCAAATTTTTCTATAATTTGTGGATTTGTAATTTGTAACTCATGCATCATGTATTCGATGTCAATTTATCTATTATTTCCCAGAATAGAGGTTTTATAGCGTTAAATGCAGAGTTTTATAGATATTGAGCACGTATTATTATTTTCGCTCCAAAGTCGAAGCCATTAGAAATTGATCATGATCGGCCCATTATTTCGCATAGCTCCTATTCAAATATCTTACCCGAATTAAAATTTAAAGAATATAGCTTTTATATAGAAATTAACTTAAATATTTCGCTTCAATAGATGAAAAATTTTAATAACATATTCAGGCTTTAGTGCTAATATCTACAATTTCATGTCTAGTGATATATGAAATATAAAAATTGTTCATATTTTATTGGGAGCGCCTTTTGTCAGGCAATACTCTTTTATGAAATATACATTTTTACAAGTTGTTGGGAAAATTTGTAAATTTTACTTTTTTGAAAAAAGTTAAATCTTATGAAAATACCAGTTTTGGCAAACTCCAGTAAAATTCAACATAAATCAAATCTTTCAACCTTAAAGTTGAATTCTTCACAAAAAAGGACTTGAATTGAGCCCTTAGTTTTTTAATTACAATAAAAGAACAACGACATTTCTAAAAAGTTTTGGAAGTTTCAAATGTAAGATACAAATATGTAGAAGAAATCATGTACAAATATATTTCAAACATATTGTGGCGATAACTCTAGCCAAAAATATGAGGTAAACCGTTTTGGTTTATAACTCATATTGTTCGATATAGATTTTTAAGTTTAAATATTTATTTAAAAAAAATATATTGAACTA
Organism: Chrysomya rufifacies; assembly: GCA_014858695.1. Lineage (NCBI taxonomy): Eukaryota > Metazoa > Arthropoda > Insecta > Diptera > Calliphoridae > Chrysomya > Chrysomya rufifacies. Next base: position 20,262 of record JACGTJ010010408.1, on the reverse strand, counting down.
TTAAACATCGAATTTTGGAACTGAAACATTACTTATATGTATTGACTTATTGCCTTCACTCCAGCCTAATGTGTATTATTTTTTGGAATTTTAAGTTATATAATATTAATGAGTTTAGCTTAAAAGTTTCAATTTTCAAACAAGTTTTGAAAGTTTGACTAAGGGACCAAACTACAACTTTCTAGCTTTAGAATGTAAGTTGATAAAATTGTCAGTTAGTAAAGTTATTTTTTGTTTAACATATACATATATAAGCAATATGATAGAGGATGTATAAAAGTAGTTATTTTATGCAGACAATGTATACAACTTTAGGCAATCATGACACTAATATTACTTTTAGAACCACATAATATTGGTTAAAACATACTATAGAAATTTGTGTTAAAAACTAATATTGTTAAGACAATAAGAAACACAATATAACCACAAATATTAGGTTTCGTTATTTTACATATTTTGTAAAATAATTTAAAATATTGTAGGTAAAATTTGTATGCAATATTGTGATGGTATTGATACAAATAAAGTGATGTAAATTTTATACTTTCTCATTTGTTAGATAAACATAAATTGCATTTTTAACATGTGTTTTGATTTTTGATTTTCGATTTTATCTTTGGTAACCTAAATCAATGTCCTCTGCAACACAATTCACGCTTTTCAGATTAAACTCACACAAAAAGAGCAAATAAAATCGAATGAATTGTTTATGGGTTTTCTACGTGACACAATGTAAATTGAAAGCACAAATAAAATACTAACTAACGTACAAATAGCAGGAAGAAAAACAAAAAGTTTAAAATATTTTTACCCATTTTTACAATTAAAGTAGCAAAACAAGAAAAAGGTAAACATGTCAAAAGTGACAGTTAACAAAATAAAGTATTTAACCATAAATAAAGCAAAACAAGTTGAAACTAAAAGATAAGATTTCCCACAAAAGAAAACAAATTATACAAAAATAATAAAATGAAAATCAGCCTTTTTTACAATTTAACTAGAATTGCTAATAGCAAAAACGTAACAAATAAAAAGGAAAATGTGGTTTTTTGGTTAAAGCTGAAAAAAAAAGAAAAAACAGAATAAAACTCAGATAAAAGATAATAACAAGTGTCATAGCTAAAACACAAAAAAATAAAATGCTTTCGAGGGAAATTATCTTAAGAATATTAAAATATGTTTGATGTAAGAAAGCAAAAACAAAAAACATCGATTTTACACAAATTTTTAGAAAATGTCAAGCAAATGAAACAAGTTCCTTTGAAAGTTAAAGATAATGTATTTTTTATTTTCATGTCAATTTTTATTTAAACACTTTTTTCTTAACACACTCTCCTAACTGTTAGCATTTTATGTGGCATGAGTTACAACAGTTGTCATTCATCTTCAATTAATTGCAAGCTAAAATCTTTTTGACATAATTTATAAGAATTTTTCATGTTTCGTTGTTTTTTCTTCTTCATTATAGCATTAAACAGAGTATAGCTGAAATATTTTACTCTATAGATTGCTAACTACTTTCCTTTATTGCTTCGTGTTGCATACACATATTTTTCTTATACTCTAGTTCATATATTTTTAATATGGGTGTCCCGTAAAAATTAAATTTAAAATCATTTTTCTTTCCTGTAGAGAATGTTACCTATGGTAAGAACTTCATTCCTATCGATCTATTATTTTAGCTAGTCTCCATACAAACGTTCTCACATAATGGAGGTTAAACAGCGTATAATGCTAAAATATATGGGAAATTTTATATTACAGAATTTAGACACTATAGCCGCCATATGAATATACTCCCGAAAACAAATTAAAAGAACAAATATTAGCCTTCTTACTCGTCGTATTAGTATTAATATCTGAAATTTAATGTCTAAAAAAGTCAAATATAAGAATTGTGGATATTTTATTGGGAGGCGCCTTTTGTCAGGCAATGCATTTTGCTTTATAAAACTTTAGCAGAGGTAAATAAAGAGCAATAAGAACAATTATAAAATATTTAATAAAATACTACTACGGAAAGAATATTATATCACTTTAAATTTTTAGTAATATACAAAGTAAAAAGTGTTGATAGAATTTGAATAGAATGATTATAAATAAGGCCACTATATTTGAAACTATTTGGCGCAACTCCTTCGTAAACGAAAGTAGTTATTGAAATATGATAAAGTTCCTGCCAGCATTTCTTATTGAAATTTCATCTGAAGCGACATATCATTTGGTTAAAAACAGTCGCATGCGATACTGGTTTCTTATCACAAAAAATACATCGTTCGGAAGAAAGTGAGCATCAGATCTAATACTTCCTGGATGATACTATTGAGTGCATATTTTGGGTGAACATATTTTGTTATTTATTTACCTAAATTCTATTAACATTTAGAATGATTTGTATGCTTTTAGTTATCTAAAATATTATCTTACTCTTCATAGCTTCAAATAAAAATTATTTTTTTTACATTGCGAACAATACGACTTCGCACTTTGATTGTTGTTCATGTACTTGTCGGTATAGAGTTTAAACAATCGACTACATTGAGAATTTCAAATCAATTTTATTTTTATTATTGTAAAATCGTTTATTGTCTACTTATTGGGTGACTCAGAGGCATCATTTTATCAATAGTGGAAAACACTATTACCCAATATAACTAACTTCTTTCGACATGATAGTGCTTTCGCGATAAGAAAACCGCATTGCATATTATATCGCATATTCACGAAAAGATTGAAAGATTGAAATTCAGTACAATTTACTAGAAGGGAATTGTCAAAAATGTCTTACTAACACACGCACATTAAACAACAACATTGTTAGTAGTATACAAAATAGTTCAAATGTTAACAGAATTTAGATGGAACATCGACCAAAGGACTCACTTCTTGCTGAACGGCGTAATTTTTTATCTTTAAAAAATTGACACATTTTAAGACCCAATATATAAAATTGATGAAAAAACTTTAACTTTTAATTGCAATTATAGTCAGAAATGTGAACTGCAATTATAGTCAGAATTAGAACTGTACTTTAGTTCTCGATCCTTGCTTAAACTTAAAACTTTCACATAACTATTTATATTATAATTAAAAAACCTTTAACTGATATATCAAGATTTAAAAATCAACTTTTATTGGAACACTCTAATTATTACTCATGTTCATTGGTTTCATTCAAAGTTTAAACATTTAAATCACTGTTAGAAGTACGTACAAAATATATATTTCATTTTAAGCTTTCAAGAACAGAAAATAAAAACAAAAATTTCTTAAAATTTTGCATTGTATAAAATATTAAAGTGAAAATATATATAAAAGAAAATTGATCTCCACTTTTAGTGTTAGTGTTTTACGTAACATTTCAAAAGAATGGAAAACTAATGGACCCTAAACTAAACATATACCAAAAAGGTACACAGAAACACATGCACTAAACGTTAAATAAATCGAGGGGAAGTTAAGGCATTCTATTAAAGAGTAACAACGACTCACATAAAGTTATCCTTTCTACTTTTATGCTTAGTTAGTAGTTTATGTATTCTGACGAAAGAATTCGCAAAGGCCTTGATAATAAAAACTAAACGTATTTTCCCTTTGAGCAACATATACACATACCCTCATCAATAAGTTTGTTTTTGACTAAATAGCTACTAGGAAAATAGTTCTTTTATATAATTTTAGTAAGTAATATAAACAGAGTTACCGAAATCTTTAATTTTTTAAATGGAAAATTTACAATTTCGTATTCAAGAATACAAAACTAATGAAATTTTTCAAAATTTATTTAAAATTCTAGATTTTTTCAGAAATTTTAATAAAAATTTTCTTTAACAATTATTTCCAACAAAATAGAATATGAATAACTCATGTATAATGTTACGATTTTGGTCCTTTCAGCCTTAATATAACTGAAAATATATTTTAGCCAACATACACCCTTAAAAAAATACATACAAACATTCTGTTTTTCTTTTCTTCCTACTTAAATGTATGTTATGTATGTCTGGGTATATTAATTGATGGATGGATTTTCAAATTAAAGACGACATTATAGATTTTCCCCTACACTTTAACAATCTCAGTAGATTTTCTATATATTTTTTTTCAGAGAGTAAAATGTAAAGACCATTTTTAGTTTAGTCACAAGTAAATGTGAAAAATTTTAAGCTTTTGATTTTAAAATTGGCACAACGATGGACATTTATTGGCAAGTGTAAAAGTTTCATTCTGGCATCGTAGTATTTTGTTATGGTAAATGTCTTTTGTAGTTTAGTTTAAAGTAGTTAATCATTGTAAAGTTTGATTTTATTATGTTTTTACAAAATGTCTTTAATAATAAAATATGTGAAAAGAAGTCCATTAGCTAAAGCCGATTTGTATTGAAATTTTTTAATGTTGGATGATTATAAATTGTTGGGATGTCATTTTTAATAGAAATTATATATAGGAATTAAAAAAAATATATATTTGTTATTTAAAACTTGTTTCTTGTAACGAACATGTTTTAATATTTTTCATATTTAAACTAAGAAAATTTGTAAACATTTTTCAATAAAACAATTTGTTTGGAAGTTTTTGACAAATTGGCTAAATAGAGAACATCTTTGCATGTTTTGCAGAAAAATTTCAGGAGCTTTTAAACAATTTTTACAAAAACTCTTTTAAATTCTGAAATATTTTTAAAATATTAAAAAAAATAAATTTGGAAATTTTTAAGAAAATTTTCTTAATTATCAAAAAATTACAAAAAATGCATAATGGTATTTTAAAAATTATACAAAAAATGTTCAGAAAACTTTCAATAAAATATTTTTGGAAAATTTTTGATGAAATTTTGCTTTTTGGATAGAATAATTTTAGAAAATATTTTGTTTTCAGAAAAAGCTCTACAAATAAATAATATAAATGTTTCTATAGATAAAAATTGAATAAAAAATAGAAAATTAAAAGAAACTAAAATAAAAGAAGACATTTTTGAGAAAAGAGAAAACTTTTGCAAATATTTTTATCAAAATAATTTTTTTTTATCCATAATAAAACTTTTGAAAATAAAACGAAAATGTTTAATATTTTTTTTTTTTTGGTTTTGTATCTTTTCAACTTTATCCAAAATTTAACCAATACATCCTTAAGATTGCGAATCTAACTCACATATTTAAGTTAAATTCTACACTGAGGCTTTATTTCTGTATTAATCGATTGAAATGAAACTACATACCTTAATATAAATAAAAAAAGTTATACACGTTGAATTTTAGTTACTAACAGACTCATTTAAGCGAGTTAGGTGTTGAAACCCCATTCTGGCGGTTAAATTTGTGTTCTAGCTAGATAACCATTCTCTACAGGGTTCGTTCATCTATCAAAACAATAATCTATGATTAGGGGTACATTTTAAGGGGGGCTATTAAAAATAAAAGACCGACGGTAGCTCTAAAATTTCGACCTTTTAAGTTTGACAAAGTTTAAACGGACAATCAGCCGTCCAGACGAACATATCGGGGTGGATGTGTTCTGGGTTGTACGAGTATCTCTATATAACAAATATCCGCACAAACGCATAATGCACTCTCTTTCCCTATTGTGGTGTAGTTTCTAAAAATCACCAGAAGAGGTTTTTTGAAAATTTTCTAATAAAAAGAAAAGTTTTGAAAATTATTTAATAAAAACAAATATTGAATATCTGAATATATATTGAATATCTTGTATTATAACATTGAGAATTAAAATCCAACTAGAAACGTTAATTCCATTTAACTAAACTTAATATTTATTAACTATAAATTATTTATACTATTTCAATATGTGTTTCTAAATAGAAATATTTTCAATATTACGTTTTGAAATAAAAAAAATAGTCTTTATTGTTAGGCAATCTGTGTATATCTATTTGACCCATGCTCTTTATCATAAATGATTGAAAACCACTTTAAATTCTGTTTGATTTCGTCCTTGTCGGAAGCTTTGAATTAAAGCAATTTTGTGGTTGTTTTTGTCTGATTTTATTATTTTAACATGATGGGGATGAAACTGTTGTTGCTAATAGTTTCTGAGGTTATTTTTTATTTTTTGTTTTTTTCTTTTTCCTCTAGTTGTCAGCCTTTAATGGATTTATAAACAGAAATACAATCTACATTTTTATACACAAAAACACAAGTATCGTTATTGTGGTTTAGTTTTTCTTTTTTTTTCTCTCTTTCTCTAAATATTTATAAATTTTCTAAGGATATGATATAAAAAAATGTATTATTATTATTTCTATTGTCCAATCTTCTGGAAGAATGAACAAAATGCTAAATATATAGAAAGTGAGAAACTGACTGAATGTTTCTTTTTTTTTGCTAAACTTCACATATTACATATAAAATTTATCTTTAAAAGTCTGACTGAAAAATTAATTTTAAACAAAATTGAACATTGATTTTGTTTACTTTTATTTTGCTAATTTTATTTCTTTTAAATTGCATTTTTTATACCCGTTAGTTATAATTAGGAGCATATATAAGTTTGTCATTCCGTTTGTAATTTTTTACATTTTTCATTTGAGATCCTATCGAATCGTGGCTTCAAAACAATTGAAATATGCATGTCTGTACGTCCTTTTGGGATGTCTTTTATGAAGGTTTCCGATCATAAAGATGTATATCAAATCATATGTATATCAAATCATTCCTTTGCTATTTAAATTTGACAGAATCCATTCCATCCATGGCCAAAATATTTTCAAAAAACCCTTATTTTTAATGAATTTAATAATGTTTCGAATATTTTAATATGTTCTACGCAATTGAGGGTCCAATTCCGTTAAATATATGCTATGATTTTTCCCTAATTTTAACTCTTCAAATCTGTAAACGAATTGCCGACGTATGGGCAAACATTTTTGTTTTGCTAAAAAATATGTACAGAAACAAACGCACTACATTACCCTAAATTGGATTCGGACTTATAAAAGATATAGACTTCATTATTTCACAGAACATTCGACCATCTGGATCGGAGAACGGGATAGGCAATTTCTTATCCCATATTTGAAATGCCGTAATCCAAAAAGTTGTATTTTCTATAATTGAAAACAATTTTTTTTCAAATTTCAATTTTTGAAATCGGTCAATATTTGATAGAGTTATTGTGATAAAACCTTAAAATTCTCAATAAATATAGTTTTTATTCAGCTAATTAAAGCCATCAAAGCCCTTAAAAAAGATATAGACTTAATTTTTTCACTGAAAATTGCCCTGATTTTTGGAGATTTTTTTTTTTTTTTTTTTTTTGTATTAGCCAACTTAAGTGAAGGTTATATAAGATTCGGCATAGCCGAATATAGCGTTTTAAATTCTTTTTTTTTTTTTTTTGTTTTTAACAAATTTTGTTTATAATTTTTCTTTAATTTATCTACGATAATATATAACAAATATTTACAGTAAAATAAAGTATGTAAAGTTGAATATTTATCCTTGAAACTTTTCAAATTTACTAAACTTTTTCTTTACTTTAGAAGAAAAATATATACATATATGGAGGAGAAAAAACATTCTAACGTATAAAGTTACCAATATATTCATGGATAAATAAACTGTTTATTTAGTAAAGTGTTATAACTCCATACTTGTTTAAAATAGAAAACAAAATATTTCTATGAAAAATTTAATATCATTTATTGTTCATATTCACTGTCTTTTATTTCTAACCAGGGACTCCTGTTTATTGAAGACTTAATTTATTCTAATTTGTTATTTTCCTGCAAAAGAAAAGTTTTACTTTCAACACATTATTTACTTAATACTACTCGTTTATCTTTATGCATATCTATCATCTCATAGAGTATTTAAATCTATATAAATTTATATATGAAATGTCTAAATATAATATTGTAAAGATTTAAATCTATAAGAAAATTACTCAAAATTATATATTTTATTAAAATTTCTCTTGTATTAGTCTCTAAAACTAATATATTTTAAGAGATGTTCTAGAATAAATTTTGATACTTGCGTGTGTGTGTGTGTATGTTTCATTTGTATTATGAAAAGAAAGGAAAATTTAAATTTATTAAATATGCATTCATTCTATTAGAATGATACTTTATTATGAAAAGGAAAACTTGATTATATGTTTATGAATTATTAAAGGAAATAAGATTATTCATAGGAAAATAGGCCAAACATTGTTATGCTATCATATACATACATATTTATATGATGATATCAAAAATAGTTAAATCAGAAACACATGAATGTCAATCTTTGCTAATGAATATGTTTTATCATAAATCTTTTAATATTTTAGATTTTTGAATTAATTAAATTGTAGAAGAAATAATAGTTTGGGAAGAGTTTGAAGATTTTGAGTATGCAATTTGACTTTGAATCACATTTTATTCGATGGTTGAAAAATTTTCCATAAAAAAGGAAATTTCTGGAATATTTTCTTTAAGAAGAAAATTTTTATAAAAACAGATAATTTTCTATTCAAATATTTTATCGAAAGATTTTTTGATATTTATAAGATACAAATTTTAAGTAAAAGACAATAAACATAAAATTTTATTTTTTTTTTTTTTTTTTAA
>JACGTJ010010408.1:0-11670 GCA_014858695.1 Chrysomya rufifacies | reverse complement strand
TTTTTTTTTTTTTTTTTTTTTGTGTGGAAATTTTTTCAAAAATGTTCTGTAAAATAAAATTTGAAAATTTTGTAAAATTTCCTATAAAAGATTTTTTGAAAATTTTCTATAAAATTTAAATTGTTGAAAATTTTCTCTAAAAATATTTTTTATTTATTTATTTATTTTTTTTTTTTTTGAAAATTTTAAGAATCTTTTTAGAAAATTTTCCATAAAAGGAAAAATTTTGAAAAACCCTCTTTAAATACAAAATTAGAAGAGTATATCAATCAACAAACTCCATAAACTTTAATACAGGACGAAAAAGTCGCCAGACATACAAAATAATTATAATTTAGTGTCTTTATATTATATGGCGATCCCGCCAAAATTCCATTGTAGTATGTTCCGGTTCTTGTTTATGGCGTATTATGCACATTTTATAACGTCCATTCTTACGAACCGATCTGTTATGTGTAAGTTTTCATTTGAACTTTGTATGTGCTGTATCTATGAAGAGTAAAAAAGCTTTGCTTAAACATCAGAAAGTTTCTGAAATTATTTTTTTAGAAAAAAGGAAAAAACCTTATACTGTCCCAAGTCATTATTTAGAGAATTATGTTTTAAGATACGATAAATAGTTTTGAAATATTTGTTAACTATTTGAAGCAGAATGTTTACAAATTGACCAAGGAAGCGCCCAAATAATGAAATCGTTTAATATTATAATGTGATCCAAACCGTTGTCTTCTTTATAGTTTAAATAATTTTTTTTCAATATTTTGTTTTCTTTTGCATAAGTCTCGATTAATGCGATTCATTTCTTTATTTTTTGTAAATTATTTAAAAAAAAAAAAAAAAAAAAAAAAAAATTTCCATTGTAATCCCCTCCATTACATATACGTTTTTTGTAGCCTTTTAAAATCAATCCAATCTTAATTTCATATATCAACTTTATGTCCATTATTATTAAACAAAAAAGTTAATTCAATGACTTTAAAATATTATTTAGATTATGAACTGTTTTCCTATAAAAAAATATAAATACGACAAATTTTTTTCTCACCAATATTTAGACATTTTTAATCAAAGTTTATTACGTGACATAACATTTCTCTCTTGATATCTTCTATCAGTATAATAAAATTTAACCATAAAGTAAAAAAGTGTTGAAAAAATACAAAATTTAAATTCTAAAAAAAATAAAAGTTTTGTTTTTACTGGTCATAGTATGTCATGACTACTGAAAATGTAAAAACAAAAATCAACTTTAATTTCATTTAAACACCATTCACGATTGCACATTGAAAGTTTACAAAACAAAAAAAAAATATGAAAAATAGTTATTTGGAATACAAAATGAAATGCTATACCACTTAGTAATTGTTTTTTAGTTTAGTGCAGTGTTGTCCCAAATCTGCAGTTTCGTGTTATAAATCCCCTCTGTATGTTTGGAAGTAATTAAAACTGTAGGTTTCTATGAAACACTACTTCACAAAAAAAAAAAAAAAAAAAAAAAAAATAACAGGCAATCGTATGATTTGGATTCTTTAAACTATTTTCCATTTCCCCACATTCTCAATATATTAGTATTCTCTATTAGTATGCTGTTTAAACATAATTACGTTCATTGAAATCTATTGATGTATGTAGAGCGAAATCTTTTACTGCAATACATTCTTTCAAGAGTTTATAGGAGTAATCGGTGAAACACAACTCAGGAATTCTATAAAACTTTGTTTTTGAAAAAGTTAAGTAAATTTTAAGGCAACCTCCGATATAATCACAATTTTTTATGGTGAAACGTGTTAAGCATTACTGAAGGAGTTATCAAACTAAATGAAACTTCTATCTTCGATATTGTTTCAAACTATGTTTTTAATCTCCATAGTCTGAAATCCCCGATTTGGGGACTAATCCTCTTATCTAGCAACACTGATTAAATGTTTTTACTAGAACACTCAAACTTAACAAAAGTGTATCAGAAACATTTTTAAATAAATTTATTTTGTCTTCAATTAGTGTTAGTAAGCATTTGCATTGATAATTTTTTAAAGCATATTAAATATTTGTCTAAAACCCTGCTGTATACCTTCTGGATCCAAGCCCCAAGTCGATCTATGTATAAACAGTTGTCGGTTTATCTGTCTGACTGTTTAAGGTTTGATAGAAATTGCACCGGAAGGGCTATGAAGATAAGATTTCACACAAATATTTCTTTGTTGTTTTATTTTTTTATTGAATATGTTGGCACTAGCGTGTACATGCACTTCAAATGGGAACATGAACATTTGAAAACATGAAAATTTGCTATCAGATGGAGCGCACATAACTTTAAATGAGAACATGAACATCAACATGACGGGGACTTTATTGATTCCACACCGGAAATCTTCACACGTGCTCATTTTAACAACAGTATTGATTTCTATATAACACTCAATCATTTTACCTTCTGAATAAGAAAACATTGTTTTCAGATAACCATTAGAACTATTTGGGAACATTTTAGATATGTTTAAGAACATCTATTCTCTAAGTGTATGATCAAACATATATTCACTATTAGTATAATAAATTTGGGGATATTTTCTAACTTGTATTTTGCCTTTAAACTACATTTTATTTAATTTTCTTGCTTTATATTATTTTTAGCTAAATACTTATATAACTCTTTATCAAATTCTTGCTACTCTTGTCTTTCCAGGAGAATCTATAATTGGACAAATCGAAATATATGTTTGTATGTATAAACAGCACGTGTAAGTATACTTATTTTCCTCTTAACTTAGTTGATATTTGAAATCTTCTTTTATATTATTAATGAATTAGATGTTTAATTTTAACATTTATTACTTCAGACCTACTAATAATAACAATAATAATAATAATGAAATAAAATGGTAGAAACCCTCTTAAGAAATGTAAACGAAAAATTGTATGAATACAAGTAAAGAAAAACGTTAGAAAATTACCATGATAGACAGTTTATTTACTGCCACTTAAGTTGAGATTTACAAAGAAAGAGTAAAAAGAAAAACATTTATAAACTAAATAAGTGTTGAAATGAAAAGAACGAGTGAATGATTGTGAATAAGTTAAATATAATAAATGGACTTACAGGCCTCATTCTCTTTAAAAGTATTCTAGGAAAATTTGCTTTTCAATGTGTAGGTAAAAAAGGCAGAAAGAGAAAAAACAAATAAGAATAATATTGGTTTATTTCCTTGCCTGGTAAGTGTAGAAAAGCAAACGGCCTTTGAAATCTATTGTAAGCCGTTAGCTGATACAAAATGTGGGCAAAGCCTGTTTGTCTATGTGAATATTCGTTGTTATTCATAGAGTTTGTTATGCGTGCGTCACATAAAATTCATTACTTATTTCCACAATCGATTTATTGATGAATTTCATGGTTAAACAAAAAAATTTTATATAAAATAATTTATATGCCGACATATTTAACTACAGGCTGTGCTGCTAGACAATATTCAAACATAGAGTTGTAATAAATATTAAAAATAACAAAAACAAGTAAGAATGCTATATTCGGCTATGCCGAATCTTATATACTCTTCACTTAAGTTAAAAAAATGCTTCAAAAATAGCCTATTCCGTTTCCCGTTTAAAATTGTAAAATATTGAACCGAAATTTTTTTTCCAAAAATCAATAAAATTTTCAGTGAAACAATGAAGTCTCTATCTCAATAACTCGACTATTTATTAGCGGACTTAAAAAAACAACAAAATTATAAAAATTCATACTGTTGATTTATGGAGAGCCTAAGTCCGTAGTACGTATATAGTCGAAATATGGAAAAATATTCAAAAATAATATTTTTTTTAAGATTTCTGGGCCATTTATGAATGCATTCTGCCGAATTTAAATAACAAAATTCTCGCGATCCTTCAGAATGATTTGATGTATATGTATATGGTATGGCCGGGGGCCTTCATAAACGACATACCAGCCAACGAACGGACATGCATATTTCGATTTCTTTTGAATCTCAATGCATGTATATATTTTATGAGGTCTCAGATCAAAAATGTAAAAATTGCAAACGGAATCATAAAGTTTATACGCTTTCACTGTAAGTGAAGGGTATAGAAATCGACAATATTGTAAGCATGTAACATTATTTACTTTGCTCTTAACGATTTCATGTTATTACGTTTATTACTTCTTACATTTGAAATATTTTATATTTGTAGTTTTGTAGCGTTATATGTACAAACATATGTAAAACTTAATTATCACAGGAAAATTTCCATTTGTTCTAATTTTAAAGGTAAATGATTTTTGTTTGGCATTTTATGTTTATACCACCGAAGACTTAATAAAATATTTAATTTTGATGAAGGTTACTAACTTCTAATAACATTTAACAGTATTATTTATATAAATAAAATGTTAAAGTAAAAAAAGAAATTTAATAAGGAGTATAAGAAATATATTGTGTTTATGAATATTCTTTGGCAACGGTGTGTAAAATTTCTAGAAGACATTTAAAACCAATTTTATTTAAAGTCAAAATATTTTGCGCATGTTTTTAATGAATTGTTTAGGTTTATAGTTGATAAGTAAATTAATTTGCTATGCTTCTTTATCTACATGTAAAAATATAACATTAATCTAATGGTCTGTTGGAAATGATTTATCAACCCAAAAGCTAAATGTCTACAACTATAATTTTGAATTTGGAGTGTAGATTCGACTGTCGATGAGTTAATGTATTTACTCATTTAAAGCATTTTTTGTTACATTCAAATGTCTTGGTGGTAAAAGGATAAGAAAAGGAGAAAAAAATCATTCTTGTTACTATGAACAAAAATGTATGAAAAGTGATAAAATTGCATTTCAATGGGCGAGTGACAGTTACAAAAAAAGTACCTGAAATGCAAAAAGCACCACAGAGCGAAAAAAGCTCAAAGATATTTAACGCTATGTCAGATTATCTTTAAGTTTAAATTATTTTTTTCCAAACAAGAAGCTCAGTAAATTTTCAGAAGCCTTTATCTGTTAATGTACAACAAAATATGAAGAATGTAATGTGTTTTATTGTTCTATAACCCTAATTTTTTATAATTTTTAATTTATCATTTAGTAGAAATGTTATTCTCCTAAATAAAAAATTTTTCTAAAAATTATGATTTTTAAGTTTTATTTAAGAAAATTTCAAAAATAATCTTTTACCGAAAATTTTTATCTAAAAATTGATAATTATTCATTTGAGTTGGATGAAGTTATCATCAAATCACAATTTATGTGTATTTAGAAATTGGTCTTATGTGTTTTTCTTTCCCAGCGTTTTAATCATCATTGAAATTCTATTTCGCTAACTTTACAAATCTTGAGCTTATTTTGATAATAACTTTAAGACACATATCTATTTTAACAGAAAATTTACAGACAAATGGATACAAATCTAGTAGAGCTCTACTAGAAATTGTAATATACAAACGAATAATTAGATATGATAGAAACTTATAAAGAATCCAATTTTTTTGCAGTTTTTTGTAGTGGTAGCTATAAAAATGCCTCTATATTCATAGCCCAATTAGGTATGATCCTAGTTGGTCATGGAAATATCGCAAGGTTTCCTCATTTCAGTTTTAAGATGTTAGCAAAATATAATGTTTTAACAAACTTTTATCCTGAAATATTAAGCGATGACAAGCATTTGGAAAATATCAACGAATTGACATCGTTAATATGGATATGTATATAATTATGACAAAATAACAAAAATCCATAAAACTTTCATTTACATAATTAAAATCAATATAAACTTTTTATTTGTTTGTATTATTTTTATCAGAGTACTTAAAATAATTAAATTAACTTTATTTCAATTTTATACGTATGTATTTTTAACACTTAATGCGCATCATTTGACATAAATGTGATTCAATAAAAAAATATTTATTTTTAATTAAAATTTCATTAATGCAACTTAACAATGTAAATGCATAAATCAATCATTTAATTGCAAATGGCAAAACATAAATATTTTCACCTTTTTCACATATTATTTGCATATAATTCAAATCATTTGCTTTTTTATGATTATTTTTGGAATGCAAAAATTTTATAAAATCATAATATTTTTCGAAATTATTTTTAAGCCCTCTTATAAATGAGCAATAATGATGTGTTAATATTGTTTTAATAAAATGAAAAAAATAAAATCAAATTTAATAAAAAGAAAAAAATATTTAACTCTACATATTCATTTAAGAGCCATCTAGTTGTATGAATAATCAATAATTAATATTAATCAAACGTTGCACAGAGCACAACCTATAGACAAAGTGTCTGGCAGTGTGTTCGTGTGTTTTTAAATATTCTTTCATATTCTCAGCTTAAGATACACATTTTCATTTTCATATAATATAAATTGCATGAGTAAGAGTCAGTGTATAAATATAAGTGTTGATTCAATTAATTTTATACATCTACATACATGTATACATACATATGCAGTATAAAGTATGTTAAACATATCTACTCTACTATATAATATTTTCACATGAGTGTGTTTTATATTCAAGGATATCATATATTTTATATGATTACTAAAAGTTGTTGTTATTTTGTTGCATATATTTACTTTTTCTCTGGCTTTGAAGAAGAGGTAACATTAAAAATCTGTTACTTAATATTGAATGCCGGCAATGTCATCATTTTTTAATATAATCCACTTCATCAACGGTGCCGCTATTATCATCATGATTGTCGTTATTACCAACTTTGGTTGATATCTTGTCATTAAATATTTATTTCTTTTATTTTGAAGAGTATTTACACAGGAAATATTTATTCATACACTCAAACGTATATTCTTCAAATTATTCATTCATTCATTCATTCATTCATTCGTTCATTCGTTTGTGCATGAATATTTATGACATGCAACTTATCGCATTTTCATACGTATTTTATAATTTCAGAAATGTACGACAATATTAAAGTGTTTTAATTTAATGAGAACTTTTTTTTTTACTGGGAAATTAAAATTTAAATGTCGATTCCAAGGATTTTTGCTAACTCTTTTCATATTCATCATCTCCATAGGTGGAGTTGGCATATTTAGCTTGTGCTGGTGTTTGTAAGGTATAGGAAAAACGTTTGGAAACTATCTGAAATTATACGATTCGACTCAGTAGAATAATTTTACCAAAATAGATGTTATGTCATCATTCTAGTCTTTATTTAATTCTGCGTGTTTATCCATGTAAACTCTTAGTTCATGATACTAAGCTCATTGATGTGTTTTATATTTTCAACTAGTTCCGCATAAACAATCAGTTGAATGAAAATTTAGTTTTACAATCGTTCAAATATTTCGAATAATCACAATGACAAAGCCCATTATGCCATGAACGAATAAATACAAATTTCACTGAAACATGTACGATGTATAGGCAAATTTGTAATTTTGTAGGCAACTTGACAAGGACAAATAATATTGAAATCTATCAATATTTCCCAACTGGCAGCTGAATTTTATGTTCAAGTTTTGATTATTTTGGTTATTTTTGGTAAAATGTTTGATAGATTTAAAGATTTTCGATAATTATCGGGGTAATTTAAAATTTAGAGTTAATAGAAGGAGAAATATTTACAAAAACCGTTAACTTTTAGTGAAAAACTTAAGAAGAATAAATAAAAAATAACTTAATACGTATTTTTTGTGCTGCTATACACTTCATAAGCATTCACGGGAATTATTGTTTTTAGAGAAAAATGCCCTAAAAATAGAAAAAAACAAAAATTCGTGCTCTCGAATTTTAGAAAAAATGCAACTTTTTGGAGTTACGCTTCAAAATATGCGAAGAGAAATCGCCTATTTGTTATCCATTCCAAACAATGAAATCTCTACATTTTATAATGGCTGCACAAATCTAAAACAAAGATTTAGGGTAATATGGTACAGATTTCAAGGCCATTTATGGATATTGAACTTCCATTTTTTCTAAAATTCGAGAGCATGAACTTTTGTTTCTCGAGACCCAAAGGAATGATTTAATGTACATATTGTGCAACTCTATGATTGGGAGCTTTCGTAAACGACATACCAAACGAGACAAGTACATGTATATTTCGAATTTAGTTTTTAAGAGTCTCATATTAGCAATTACTAACGGAATGACCAACTTATATCACAGTAGGTGAAGGGTATACAGAATTAAATTAAAATGTCAAAGTTTTGGAAAATTTACATTAAAACTTAAAAATTTTCAACAAGAGTGCTAACTATTAATCCAATTTCTAAATAAAAATTAAATATAGCAAACAGTAAATCCTTTTAACGTAAAAAATATCTATATATTTCACATTTTATTTAATTGTAGTCATTAAATCTTTAATAATACATAAATTTCTCTTGATAAATTTTTTTTATTATAATAAATAATATTATAGTAAAAATTTATTAAATCTACTATAAACTCCCATTCCTTGAAAACACCCCTTCCGTAGTAACATTAATATTAACCACTTAACCATTGATATTTATGCGTGTGCGTGTGTGTGAATGTGGGAGTGTTACATTTCTGTACTCTGGAGTATAATAAAATGTAAATGTTGTATATTAAACGTATGTTGTTGCTACTACTACTACTACTACTACTACTACTAATTTGCATTATTTGAATTGTAAAACAAATTAAAATTTCTGTCGTACTTGCCACTTTTTGTGGCAAGTGTTTGTAGGTAGCAAATACCTTTGTTTATAAGAGGTCTATACATTTTGAAGTTGAATATTATTTGAATAAATTCTACTAGAACAGAAAATACTGTCATAATCGTTGGCTGTTAGTGGTAAATTTTCATAATTTACGTGGTTAAATAAATGAACAGTTATACGACAGACGAACGCTTTGGGTTATAAATATGTTTGCATGTGTGTTTATTAAGAAATAAATCCAAAAATAAAGTAAATTAAATGAAAATGGTTATGAATTTTAAGTGGTTTTTATAGTTTAGAAAATGAAATTGTGCGAAAATGTTGTTTCACATGGGGTCGACGCCTTCTTTGGCTACCCTGAGGATTCCATTTGATCGCAGTACGAGAAATATCATGGACATCCTTTCTTAATATGTACCTCTTACGGATTATTATATGTACTGCGATCTGGTTAGTGTTTGAACATAATCTAGCGTTGGATATCATGTTAGGCCAAAAAATTTTAGGATTTAACGCAGGCATCTTTTCACAAACACTTGCAAGGCAGTGTAGCTACGTGGACGAAGATTCCAACTCTAACAGCCATATAACAATACAAATTTTAAGTTGGAATTAAAGATTTTAATTTTAACGTTCTGTGAGAGAATTATTTATATCCAGATACCGCTAAGCCGTTCAACAGCCTAATATGACGCAGAATTTATCAACCTGCTCGACAAGTTTACCTTGAATTCTGAAATTTTCCATCACATTCTTCACATTTAATTTAAAACCAGTTGCAGCAGAAACATCAGCTGTGCAAGATAGTTTCGTAGACATATCCATGATACTATGCTTCATCAAGCATTGCCATATCATGTACGATATTGAAGAGTAGTGGGGATAGAACACACCCAGGTGTAAAACAGCTGCAGGACTCGATACAATACTTTCACAAGTGAAATCATTTTCGCTGGTACCTGATCACATTTAAAGAGGTCCATAAGACTTCGTGAGGAAGGGTATCAAAGACCTTATCAAAGTCTATGAAGACAAGATACAAACAAGATTCGGTTTTTGTATGCTAAAAATATGTTCATTTTTAAAGCAAAATATGTTTTTTGTTTTGACCAAAATCAACAAACAAATCATCTAGATAAACATAATCATTATGTGCAAACAAATTTATAACAAATAAGAAAAATTATGAAAAAATTAAGTAAAACTTCTAAAGGAAGCTATACACCAGCAAAATTTAACCAAACACGCAATATTGACTTTAATCAGAAAATGATTTGTTTGTGGCAAAGATGTATTCAACCAAAAAGGCAAGATGAGCAAAAAAAAAAACTAAAAATTCATTGAAGTGCAAAACATTATTAAATGTTTTCGTGTATGTTGTAGGTTTTTTTTGTTGTTTTGCAAATATCAGTTTTTGTTAGCTGCTGCGTGCTACTGATTATTATGTTCATTTAATAAATGTTGTGAAAATATTTATAAGCAATTTTCCATTTTTTTTTTTTTTTGCAACAGCTTTTCTTCACAACATGAAAATTTATAAATATTTTCATATTATTTAAGCATCTTTAAGAGTGCAAAGGAATGTGTTAAAGCTTAAAGGGAAATTGCTCTTTAACACTCTCACTATGCTGCGTTAGCATGAATACCCAACACTTACACATTCTCACCTCATTTCTGTTTATTCATGAGTTTTATTTCAATAATACAGCGACAAACCAAAAGACTGGTTAAGTGAAAGTGAGAATGAAAAAAAGAAGATGGAAAAATATGTTAAATAATGAATTGTCTACATATTTTAATGCTCAAACCCGGGAATAATTTATGTTATTCATCTCAAAATAATGTTCATAATAATGTTAGGGAGATAAGGGCATGTTCATCTATATACCCTGTGCAATAATCATAAGAAAGGAATGTAGAATTTATGGAAATATTTTTATTCAAACACATACATAGATAGCAAACTATGTTGACAGTGCTTGAAATAAGTTTTCAAAATTATAAAAAAAAAAAATTAAACTTATTTCAAATTTTTAAGTCATCTGTCTAGATTTTCCCGTCAATATAATTTTCTATTCAGATGTTATATTCTTCAATTTATAAATTTTTAAACATTTGTCTAGTTTGTAAATATAAAATTTTAACACCCACTGTACTTAATAACATTATTAAGGCGTTTTTAATACCAAACATTCTGCTGCTATCTTTGATGAAAAATTGTTATGATTAAACGAGCATAATTTTCAAATATATCTTTTTTTTGTTTTGCAATTTGAATTCATTTTCATGCAATCTATTGTCTAAGTTTTTTCTTTTTGCTATCATTTCATTTGTTTTGTAATTTTTCTAACCTCGCACCAAACATAAGATTAACATTTTATCTCTAATAGAACAGAAAATTAATTTTTTTGCATGTAATTTTACATTCACATGCACACACATTGATATTTACACACTATAAGGATAATGGTTTTTACAGAAATTTTTTTTTTTTGGTAAAAAAAAGTGATAAATTTTGTATAAAAATGTAAGAATGTTCAAATAAATCACTTTCAGTTTCGATAGCATAGAAGGTAAAAGAAAAGTGGTTTAGGGGATTAATTGTTTGTGCTAATCGCAAAACTTAAATCTGCCGGAAATCTCTCCTTTAATCAACCTTTAACCGAGATCAGATATCTGTCCATATATCTAAACTACTGTTACCAGATAAAATATAATTATGAAATGTATTGTAAGAAGAAAAAAAGTTAAGAAAAGAAGAAGAAAAGTTAAGAAAAAACCTGCCACAATTTGTGAAATATACCTTTTTTATACCCTCCACCACCAAAGGTGGTGATAGAGTTCGTCCGTCATTCAGTTTGTAACACCAAGAAAGACTCATCTAAGACCCTACATTGTATATATATTCTTGATCTACATCGAATTCTAAGTCGATTTAACGATGTCTGTCTGCCCGTCTGTCTGTTCGTCTGATTAAAACACGCTCACGCTGAAACTACTT